>JBBMKC010215029.1:0-34683 GCA_037834085.1 Bipalium vagum | reverse complement strand
ATTATAATTTGGAAGGGAACAGTTTTGAATACTTTTTTCATTTGTTAATTAAATTTCATATGTTACTTATCCCTAAAAGCTTACAATAAAATTATTTCAAAAATTTCTTTTCATAATCTCCTCATGGTAAACTACTAACAATTATTCTATTAAATTTAATGACAATAAATTGTTTTTAGTTTTATTGCAGTGTTATCCGACATTTGTTTGTTTTTTTAATATATTTAAAGTTGAGCACAATAGATATAGATATATAATAGATTAGTTTAATTAGATAAACAATAGATTATCAAATTATTGTTCCAATGACAAAAAAAATTCAAATTTTGTAATGGCCAGGAAATTCTCCGGATATGAGCCAAATTGAAAACATATGGGAGATGACTAAGCAGGAATTAACAAATTATTTGATAACAGAAAAGGAAGATCTTATATCGAAGTAAAACCAAGTTTGGAATCAATCAGAGAAATTGAATAAAAGTCTTAAATTGTGTATTAATAGCATGCTCGATCGTATTATGGTTCTGATAGCTGCAAATGATGGTGTTACAAAATATTAAAAATAACTAATACATTTCTATTTTTGGATATTTTTATGATTTCACCATCATTTTAACTTTTTTACACCATTGCTTACTAATATTATTGTATTTTACATTATAAGGGCTTAATTAAAACTTAAGCTGTTCGTTGTGGCTCAAATTAACGAAAAATTGAGGTATCCACAATAATTTAACATCCAGAAGTATATATTGGGACAAGAACAAAAACCATTTAAGTTCTACAACTAAAATAATAATTATTTATTCTTTTACATTGTAGGTATCATTTTACATTGGAAAAAAGTAAAATAATTTAATTAAAAAATAATTATTATTTGAAATAAAAAAATTATAACTATTATTAATATTAATATTAACTAATTTTAGGAATTAGAAAATTTTTATTAGTTTGATTTAAAATCAGATTAAAAATAAAGAAAATATTTAGACAATTTATCGAAAGTTTTTGATGGCACCAATGATTCCGGAAACATTGTATTTAAAAAAATGTTAAATTATATTTTTATCGTTTAAATGACCTAATTTTATTCATTATTTTTATTAAATTATTAATTATTTAATTCAAATTAATTAAATATTTATTTACTTTTAAAAGTATTAGGTTGTTCGGAAAATTTCTCACGTTTTTTGTACATTCTTTTTAAAACAGCATGAGTCAGTTGAAACAAGAATTTTTTGATCAAAATAAAAACCATTATCGTTTACACACGTTTACCAATGAATTGGTAGATTATCCATTCATATGTGGTAGAATTCGGTAGACCTAGAGGCAATGAACTGTTCAAATTCCTTTTTAGCATCTCTTCGTTATGAAATTTTGTTTCATTCAAATAATTTTGTAAATGTTTGAATAAATGGAAATCAGTTGGTGAGATATCGGGCGAGTACGGTGGTTGTGACAGAATATCGTGACTTAGGTTTTTCAGCTTATCCATGGTTTGATTTGCTATGTTCTGACGGACATTGTCATACAATAGAATTGGGCCTTTTCATTGATCAATACCGGGTACATTCTTTTCATTTTTTCTTGCATAATATCAATTTCTATGCAGTATTTCTCTGTTTTTATCATTTCTCCCTTTTCCAGGTAATCATTATCTTTTTTCATGTTGACTCGGTTTGGAGAAGGACTTGGGACATTCGCAGATGCGTAATCACTGTGTTGAATGTTTCATATTGTTATAGAGCAACTATAAAAATTTTGCTAGTAATCAAACGATGAAGAAATGGCTCGTTTTTATTTCCTCAAAATGAGTTCTAAGTTCATCTCATTTTTTTATGGTTAACTCATGTCCAGTTTCTTTGTCTTAATTATTTGCTTCATATGACTTGTCCAATACTTATATCAAGACATTTGGCAAGTTTTCATATTGCTGTTATCATATTTTCTTCCACTAGCTTTTAAATCTTTGTTATCAAGTTTTGACGCATAACCAATTCGTTCTGCATCTTTAAGGGATAAATCTCCATTTTGGAAGTTCTAGTACCAAGTTACAGTACCATGGACCCAAACTTCATTAACTTTTCGAGCAGTTGTACAGAGTTGAAAATCATAAAAATAAATTTGGCGCAAATTGCGACACTTCCTACATTATAATGGAAAAAAGATAATCAAATTTTAATTTAAAAGTAAAACAGATCAATATTTCAAAGAGTTCAATATATAGTTATATAAATAGTTATTTAATAATATTAGGCTGTTCCATAAGTAATCTACCATTTTGTAATGAAAAGTTTAATTAAAAATTTTAACATTAAAAATACATATATTTATAATAAATTTGATATCAATCTGTAGCTCTTGTTTCTCTGAGTGCATTGTTTATGATTACTTTTAAATAAAATATAATTTTAGATTAAATAAGTAAGCAAGAAATGAAAAATGACAACATGGTAATTCGTGGTATCCTTCGGCATTATTGGAAAAAAGAAGTAAACGCATCGGATATTTAAATATCTTTAAATAAGTTTTTTGAAATATTTACAATTTAAATGTATGTAAACAGAAACGTGCAAAACTTTCTGAACAACCTAATGTATACTTTTCATTTTCACCAAAACTTAATTTTAAAATGTAATCAAAAGGTTTATTCTAATAAAATAAATACTTTTATTTTAGCAAAAATAATTGTTAAACATTAATATAATGACCGAAATCTATCTTTGATTAAGAACTTTAGTTACAAGTATGCTTTAGTTTTCACCAATCTTAAGTTCCTTGTAATCATAATCCAGAGAAGAGTGGATCCAGCAAATAAAACTGAAGAAACCAAACTCAAGGTAAACGGCCATTCTGTTGTTGCAGAAAATGAGCTCGACAGGTAGTATGGACAAATCTGGAATTTTTCAAAAATAATTGAAATTCAATTTTAAATTAAAAATTTTTTTTCATTTAATTAAATTTTGAGGTTACATTTTTTAAATCCTTTTTATTAAAAGTCCTTGAATTAAAACAGTTGTTTATTATCAAAATTTTTAAAATGTTTTAAATTTTTCATTAATTAAAAACTTGTTATAGGTCATTTCATTATTAATCCAGATATAAAAAATTCACCAGTTATACTACCAATCAAAAGTATTAGTCATTCGCATTTTTAAATATAACATAAGTGGAACACTTTGTTTATGACATGTTTTACAGTTAATTTATTTAAAAATTCAACAATCCTTTTCATATTTATTCGAACTAAGAAGAAAAAATATTTATCTTATATCATTAAAATATCCATCAAAGTTACCTACAGGGTTTTTAATAACATCTACACAAATCCTCGGCATACGATTGAATAATTTCCATAAAATTTCTGGTGTTATTGCTACCCAAAGTAATAGTAGCGTCTCCCTAAAACTCTTTGCTGAATATGAATGTTGTTGTGGAATTTCTCTGTTCTATTCATCCCATAGTAATTAAATATGAATAAAATCTGGCGACTGATGAGGCCTCTCCACTACTTTGAGTATAGGCTTCTGTTCTAACTCTCTCAAGTAGGTTTTACATATCTTACTGGTATCTTTGAGATCATTGTCATGCATAAATATATATTTCTCTTGAAATAATCGTCTCCTAGATGGCTAACCATCTTTTTCAAAATATCCTTATAAACCTCTTTTGTCATGATTCCTATTTTTGCAATTAAACATCATTTTCTCCTGCAAAACATCACCAAACACAAACAGAATCACCTACAAACTTTACTGTAGGCATCAAACTATTTTGATATATCTTTCTGCAAAAAATCTTTTAACAAACGTTCTGTGAGGAGAAACCAAAAAAGAAACAAGAGAAGAACTGGAAGTTCCATTCATCTTTTTTTTCTTTTCTTTTCTTTTTACATTGGTTAAATGTCCAATCTTCATGTTTGATGGCCATCTCAGTCTTTTTGCTTTATTAACTTTTCTTAGTAAACATTTTTTGCAGCTACTTGACCGTACAAGCCAAAACAATACGGTTTTGCGTTTTATGGTACATTCGCTGAAATTCACTTCCTTAAATTCTTTATATTTTTCAGCTATTATTCTCGCTGTTAGACGTCTATTTAACAGGTAAATTTTAATAATTTCTCTATCTTGCACTCTGTTTGTTTTCGTGGTCTCAACCACCGCTCTTTGTCTTCAAGACATTGTTCATCGTGGATTCTATGAAGTATTTATTGTACGTAACATCTAAATATTTTCATTTTCTGAGAAATTTGAACTTAATAGAAATCCTCTTCATAATAAACCATTCATTCAACGGCGACTTACTAGAGCAGAATTAAATTTAAGTTGACAGCATTAGATGCCAAACAAAAAGTTCATTCAGGCGACTTTCTTTGCCATCTCGACATGATTAGGACAAAAAAGTCATTATCGGGCAAAAAATTATAATTTTGAAAAGTATTTTACTAATATTATTATTAAACTTATTTTGATTTATTATTGTTATATAATTATATATTATTTTAAATTAATATTTTTATTATTTTTTGATTTACTAATTTGATTTATTTATTTATTTATTATTATTAAATATATTATTACATATATTATTTTTAATATTATATATTATTATTATTAAACCCTGAAAATATTTTTATATTTACTTAAACATATTTAATAACACTTTTATATAATTTCAAAATTATTTTTCACGATGAAATATTTTATGATTTATTCTAAAGAGGAAACTAATCATAATTTCCATTTTGATTATCGTTATATTTCTCTTGGGAATTAAGACAATGAAATAATTTATCATTCTTATTCACGATAACTATTTAGATGTCTCTACCCGGAATTCTTTTATTTCATTAAAAACAATAAAAAAAATGGATCAAAAAAAATGATGTTATTATTGTAGAGTTCTATGTAAAGTAAAAAATTTTTAGGGAAATAAATTTTTATATTCCTAAATTATGGAAAATCAATTATTTTGTGATATTTAATTTGCAAAAAGATGAATTTTGTTTTTTTTTAGCTTTTTAAAATAAATTAATCGAAAATAGTAACTGTCCATGAATAGTATACTTTCTAAATAATATATAAAAAATATATATTAATCCACGGAATTTTAATACATCTTTCAATTAATATTTTATCTGGTGTCTAATCATCTTTCACTACGTCTTTCTCTTAAAGTCAAATGTGATAATGATTAACTAATCTTTTTGTAATGAATCCTGCCTATGTTTCATAAACTTGTAGAATAAGAATAAAAATTTGAAACATGATATAATCTGAAATTGACGACATTTGTTAATAGAGATATTATTTTATTGTTGTAACTTTAAATATTTATATTATTTAATAATTGTTAGATAATTTTTAATTTATTTAAATAAAATTAATAAATTATTCTTTTAAATAATATTTACCATGTTTGGTGACACTTCCGTTCAGATATCCCCTGGGTCATTTTTGTTTATCTATTTATATAGATAACTATGTAACTGGGCAGTAAATTTAAATAATTTAGGAAAATTAGTAAAATTAAGTAAATTTACATATTTTAATACACTTTTTTAAAGTAAATCTTTGACTTATTTTATTACTGCATTTTAATTAGGTTGCATGAGGACTTCATTTTATTTTATACAGTGGAAAAAATAATTATAAATTTTTTTACTCAAATTAAAAAAATAAACATTTTCTATTTGAACTTACTTGAAAATATTTTGAAATTAACTATAAAAATGTGATGTTTTAATAATTTATTAAATAACAGGCAGAAAATCTCAGTTGCATTCTTCCTTTTTCCAAATCCAGATTTTCTCAAAATGTCGATTTAGGTTCAAGACATTATATACAATATATTTATAAAACATTTAAAATTAAATCACATGTAAGGTGATTTACCAGATTTAATAAAATTTCGAAGCTGAAAATATTTAAACATTGGTTGGTTGGATTTATACTTATTTTCGCATGATTTATAAAACTATGGCTTTTAAACAGACAAATTTTAATAAAAATTCAACATTCAAACCAAAAATCTTTTCCAAATAATCTATAAGCAAATTTTGATCTCCTTAAATGATTAAGTTATACCTTAGTAAAAAAATTATAGTAGAAAACTGAATGGATTTATAATTATTTCCTCTAATGTGTGGAAAAAATTCATCATTGTAAGTATTTCGACATGTAGTAAAGATTTTGGTTATGCAATTTCCATATATTTGCCCTTTGGAACATTAAATACAAAAGAAAACATTTTGAAATTTCACAGATTGAGAATACATTTAAAGAAACAAAACTTTTTGTCTATTTTTGTTCACAGAATTTGAAAAACAAATATTGGTGGATTAGTTTTGGCAGAAATATATCCTTTTTAATATAAATAAATTATTTAAGAATAAAATAATTTAATGTCACAATATTTAATAGTTATGTCAAAATCTACAATATTATTCTAAATATGAAACAAATAATATTAAATAATTATAATTTTGTTGGGTTATAATAATAATAATTATTATAAATACTAATAATAAGTTCATAATAATTATAATAATAATAATAATAATAATAATAATAATAATAATAATAAAATAAGAATAATTGGTGATCGTAGCTCAGTCCCTACGGTAATATAAAGAGACGGCTATTTCCATAAATTTGCCCAAAAACTTTTAGAGACAATTTAAATCTGGGAGAACAATTCGAATCTGCGAGGTAATTCAAATATTCCAGGTTTTCCTTCTAGCAAGTGGTTATTACAACGAAAAAGAATTTAACAAAGGGACCCAGCGAGCTTGGGAACCCCTAGGTGACCAGCAAAGGACCTAGAGGGCAACCAGGGGACTCCTTATGGCTCTTGGTGAGATCGTTTATTTGCTTGCTACTTTTCGGAACCTCATCTGTTTGTGATCACCTCTTTCATCTCTCTCTTTGTTTAGTAGTTTTGTATTTTTATCATTATTTTTGATGAGACTATTATTTGACATTTTTGGTTATCGAACTTATGGATTATTGGGGTGATTTATAGAGTGACTTGTTATATTTAGCTGTGATTGTATTTTACCTATAAAGTTTTATTGTGGAAGTTTTGATTCAGTTCACAGAGAGCGGATAAAGTATTATCATGGGTTTTTTGATTTAGTGGATAAGATTTCATTGAATGAAACGAACACAACATTTTAAAAGTGAGAAGGTACGGGTACACAAGCACACGTTACTGTGTCGATGTATCATAGTAACATTTGCATTATACATTATCCCCAAAATTGAATCTTTTTGGAATGCATAAAATTCATGATAAATAAAGATTTTATCTAAAGAGAGAGCCTACACACCTTGCAACATTTTATTGAAGGTTAAAGTTAATCAGACCTGATGAATATTTTAATTATTTTAAAAATTAAGTACGCTAAATATAAAGTATATGTGTGTATGAAATTTTAAAAGTAAAAATACAGATTTTGAAGATCCTTGAAAAAATTCAAACACAACTAAGCCAAGAAATAGAACGAAAATAAAATAGACTCACCAATAACAAACATGGGAATCATTTATTAATGATTTAGTTTATGGTTCAAATATAATTTTATAAATTTTTGAATAAATTAAATAAATCATGTTACAAAGTTTAAAAAGAGAGATTTCTGCTGAATTTCAACTTTTTCGATTAACAACATAATGTTGACACGTTAAATCTAAATATTACGACAATATTACCAGCTTGTAAAAACTGAATAATTACTCTAGTGAATAGCATTTATTTAAAGCAAGGTCGATTAGATTTGAATTCAAAATTATATTACCAAATTTATTTCAGTGGATCGATTTAAATAAACATAAATGATTTATCTGTTCACCGAACAAACAAGTTACAACTCTACATTTTGTTAATTTTTATTTTAAAAGTGTTAACTTCATTAAGAGGCATTATTATATTCTTTAATTAATTTTTACTTAAAATCAACTTATATAAATCTAAATTTGGAAGAAGACAAATCATGACCCTAAATTTTTTTTACCATTGTAATAGAAGTAGAAGTAAGAGAAAAAAAAATTGTAAAATTTTGTTAATGAAAAACCGATTTTATCATATAAATTATTTTAGATGATCAAGAGACATTTTGAAACTAATTAGAAATTAATTTATTCAAATAATTTAGAAATAGCCTTTAGTTTTCCTAAAGCATGCTAACACTTGAAGTCTTTAATTTAGAATACACTTAAAAAAAATAAAATAAATTCTAATTATTAAATTAAAATATTAGCTTTACTAAATAAGTTTCTTAGTAATAAATTTTATAAAATTTTTTAGTCATAAATATTGATGATACAAACCTCTGAAGGAATATTGAGAGGAGTATAATTGTGACACTGTTCGTCCACTTGAAGCAGTTTTACTTTTTCTTTCTGAATAGCGCTCGCAAAGACAGAAAATAATGCTTAATAAAAAAATTATTAAATTTTGAAATGAAAATTGCATTTCCAATCGCTAATAACATCTTTAAGTTTGCGGACTTCTTTTGAAAGGACAATAGATTGAAATGAAACATAAGTAAAAGTAAAGATAATTTCTGAATTTTATCTTCAAAATATTAATTTAACTAGGAACAATGTATTGGGTTGGCAAGAAAGTTCGTGTACTTTTTAATGAAAAGATAACATCAAAATATTTTATTGACAAAAATAATTTTAATCAATTATATGTTCAGCATTATTATATACGACCTTTCTCCATCTTTCGGTCAAATTCATGATCCTACATTCGTAGAACTCCTGGAGCTTATTAACAAAAAAGTGTCAATGGGAGTCTGACAGACTAATCATCATTGAATGTTTTCCCATTCAAGGAATTGTGCAGCGTCCTAAACAAGTGATATTCGATAGGAGCCAAGTCCAGTGAGTATGAAGGATGAGGCAAAACATCCCACATGTACCAAGAAATTGGTCGGCATTAATTTAGGCGGTACCCAGACATTAAGTCTGGAAACGAATCTCAGTATCCTTGCGATTTCCCGAACCATGTTCGACGGATTCCTTTCGGTAAAACAATCAATAGTGTTTGGATCAATGTGAGATGGGCATCCGGGGCGGGATACATCGTTCATATCGAATTCTTACAACTGAATTTGGCATAACCGTAATAATAAAGAGATATTATTAATATTAATATTATTATCATTATTATTATTTATTTTTTTATATTATTATTATTATTATTATTATTATTATTATTATTATTTAGTTTATTCGTACGTATAATTAAATGATATTAATTAATATACAGGGTGCGCCAGCTATTTGAGGACAAAAATTAATATTAAAGGTAAGTAATATTTTTAATGAAAAGAATGTATATTTTTAACCAATATTAGAAACTTATTTGTTTTAAGTACACAAGTTTTATTTATTCAATCGCCTTCAGTGTCAATTACAGCTTCAAGGTGGCTTCTGAAAAGCTTACAAGTCGCGATCAAATGGTTTTTTTTTCATATTTATCATAACAGAACTTAAAGAAGTCCGTAATGAATCTTTGGTATTATGAGGATGTTTGTTCATCTCCTTCTTTACGACGCTCCATACGAAATATTCCAAAGGATTTAAATCATATTTAAAAATTTTTTCAATCCAGGGCTTCACATATGTATCCAGACACTCGATATAAAGAGATTTATTAATTCTAAGTCTAGAAAGAAATATGGAGGCATAACATAACATTCGTTGCTCACAACACCCAATATCATTAAAGATGATGGAAACTTGGTGTTCATAACATCAGGGACTTCAGAAGCACTGGAGCACAGCCATCAATCGTTCCTCCTATTAACCTTTTGATCTTGAGTAAAAATTTTTTCATCAGAAAAGAACCCTAACCTGTTTGGATGATCAGGATGCTTGATTTTGTTTAAAAAACACTTAAATGATTTTCTTTGCTTTTTGCCGATACAAAATGTCTTCTTCTCATGACGTAGAACTTCCCTTTTAAATCATTGTCCACCGCTCGTCTTAGTGTTGACTAAATACTTTATACGTAGTTAAATACTTTATCTATATGTAGAGCAAAAAGACATGATTATTTAAAATATTTTAATTTTATTTAAATTGTGCTACATTCAGCGATTTTTATAGAAGGATATAATTATGGATTCCAATAATAAGTTAAAGCATTTTTTAAATAACAAAAACTATTTAAACCACCAACAATAATTTAACCATCTGCTATATATCTAAATGCCGAGTTTTGAAAAGTTATAAAATTGACGAGAATTTTATGATATAGTAAAGAATTCTTGAGTTTAATCGAAAGCACAATTACCATTATTTTATTTAAATTACTCTCATAAATAATCAAATATGCTTAGATAAAAACTTCATCCAGCTCCTTATTTCCGACTTCAATTGACAAAAAAGTAATTAGCCTATTGTGAATGTTCAGAATTAAATAAATTCACAATAAAGTAATTACGATATATATGTATATTTTGGATTCGCCAAGGTCACCAACGATTAATGTACGATTGCCCGTTCGATTTTAAGGACAAAAACCATTGAAAAAGTATGATAGTGATTACAAAACTTTCTGATCCTACATTAACATTAGAAACTAAATCTTAGTTGATAATAATCATATCGAATCGATTTTTAAGAACTTCTCTGTTGATTAGACAATCAGTTAGTACCAATTCTGATTGTTTAAGCAAATAATAGATAATCTAGTTCAGAGTTGACATAATTAGCCATTTTAATTTCCATTTTTCTACTTCGGTCGTTTTTAAGATATTCTGTAGACTTACAAACATGCATTTATGATTGATTGCACACACTGCTACATAACATTGTAATGTACTTTATTTCCTGACAAACCTGGCCTCTACGGGTTTCATTTTATTAAGTAAAACAATTGATATTATTTATTTATGTACTGTTTTGATCTTTAAGAAATGTTACATGCCTTTCTTAACATTGTAACTACTTTTTCTTTCTCCACTTCCACCTTCTTTAAATCAGCTATCTTAAGATATACCATATCTCACATACTGAAATTGGTATTTTGTAAACAAATTTCCAATAATTACAATTTTTTTGTTTGGTATGCTCAATAAATATAACACCTTCCATGTTTCTGCATCAAAAAATCTCTAAATTTCGTTTGGTAATTCGAGTATATTACCATCCAATTTAATATTACCCTTAAGTTGTACTTGTCTTTACCGGTGCATTCCAAATTACTAACGCATTGCCTCTATCAAAAAGATTCATAAAAATTGATATTATTATCATTATTATTATTATTATTATTATTATTATTATTATTATTATTATTATCATATTTCACCACATATTCGATTCTTTTTTTCAGTCTGATTTTGATTACTACATTCTACGCCTGAAGTGAGTTTATCAGAGTTTTTCATGTTCATATTCATCTCTGTATTCAGCATCGTTTTCCTTATGTCCTATCAGACTCTTTGAATCTTTACATTTTTGTTTTAATGGTTTCCTTTGCTCCTTTACTGCTCTTTTCTTGTCAGTAATATTCCTCTGCATTGTTTATGTTCATCGTCAAAAGAATTCATATTTACAGATAGGATTCTCCACCCAATTTTCTTATTCTTTGTAACCTTTATAATATCAAAAAAAATTAATAACTAAAATATTTTCTTTACCTCTTGTCATTTGACTAAGTATTCTAGGAAAGTATAATTACTTATCTCACTCGGTTCATCAATAAGATCCTATACATCTGCAACTGTCTTTTACATTTCTTCATAAATATCCAGTTAATTTATCTGATGGTTTTCTACTGTCATCCATCGGATTCATTAAGTTTAATTATAATCTAATCATGGTTTGATCATCCGCCATCTCCATTTAAATTAAAACTTTTAAATTAATGCTTTAAATTAAAGCATTTTTTGGCACAGTTTTAAAAATTTTAACAAACCAGAAAATTAGAGCAATATATCTCTACGAATTTAAACTTGGAAATTCTGCGGCAGATGCAACGAGAAATATAAACAAGGCTTTCGGAAATGGTTATGTAGCAGAATCAACTACCCGTTGGTGGTTTGCCAAATTCCGTCTTAGAAAATTTCCGTAGGCGGAAAACCTCAGTGGACAATGATGATTTGAACACAATTATTGAATCAAACTCACAGAAAACAGTAAAAAATTTATACAAGAAATTATCAGTATCTATTTCAACTGTTTCTCAACACCTAAAGGAAATTGACAAGGTTAAGAAGTTAAATAAGTGGATACCGCATTTATTAACTGATTATCAAAAACAAATGAATATGATATCTGCTCAAAACTGATTCAAAGAAATAAAAATAATACATTTTTGCGCAGAATAATTACGTGTTAGTTTCATCTGGTCTATTTCAGTCTGCTGTCTTCCATAAACTGCCCACCATATCTTTATTTGGTATTTCTATCTGGCCTTCATTACTATCCATTAATATGAATTTTTATAGAATCTTCTACTAGTTGCCTATGATGTTTTTAACAGTTTAAGATCGTTCTTTACTGCTTTCCGTACGTCTTGAAACAAATCGGATTTTCTATGACTACAGTTGACTGACTCTTCTGCCATCGTTAGTTGTTCTAACCTTTCTTTTTGCTATTCTCATAATTTTTTGAAGAAGTCAGTATATTTCGATTTAATAGACTAACTGGTCGACATCTTCATTTAAATGAGAACCATAGTTAAGGTTTAGCAAATATGAAACTTCGATAATTAATTTCTTAATTCTTATTTTTGTACTGAGTATATCAATTTCTCTATCTTAAAGACTTATAATGTATTTATATTTTCCTTATCACTGAAGGCTAATCTCATAACATGCTTAATTTACTTCACTTAGACTTGATCTGACCATGTGTCCATACTGGTCATATTTTCTGGTCAATATCGATTGAATCTCTTTGAAGTTGCCAAAAATACTGTATTCAAATCACCTCTTTGATGATTTTACAAATTTTACAAACCTTGATGTACACCTTATGATCTCGACTCTGATAATTACTGGAATTAAATAAAAAAAAATCTTTTAAAAATTTTCATTTTCAAAGTTGGTCGACCAATTAAATAAAAGTATTTTATGCGTTAAAAAACTATCTTAATTAAAAAAAATTAAAATCTCAAAATTAACTGAAATATATCCTGTATTTATTTTCATAAGAAGAATAATTAAATATTAATAAGAATTTCTTATATTCTTCATTCATCTAACCAATAGATATATTAAAAAAAACATTTTTGAACATACAAAATTTTATTTATACTACTATCTTGAAACATGTTTCGATCTCTTCATTTAGATCTTCTTCAGTCAATTTTATTCTTCTTCAATGTCTATCTTCAAATGATATCACTATCATGATTTTAATAAAATTATTAACATTATTATTGGACAAAAGTAAAAATAACCTTTTTAATTCTAAAACTTTTAAAAATAGTAATTAAAGGAAACATTAATCATCTATTGATTCCTGCTTTCTCCATTTTGTGAATTAATTTCTGGTTTTAGTTTTTAATTACTAATGATTCGCATATTTTCTTTCTTCATCATTATCAAAGTGGTTCATTACTATACTAAACTCATTTTCATTGGCATTTTTTTCCTTGTCTTTCTTTGCAATTAATAGTATGACCCAACACTTTACCTCTTCTAGTTTTATGAGAATGCTCACTAATTCGTGTCTTTAGGTGACTTTGTGTATAGATGATCACATCTATGACATTGGAATCTATACGCGATATAAGCCTGCATTGGTTTTGGAGTCACTGTTTTGATTTTTTAAAAATTCTTCGTTTTCGCAGTTACAGATATTACTTTCAGGCCTTCTTCACTCTTTGTCTGTAATATTTTAATTATAAAAATCTTGAATCCCTCTGAATAGGGAATTTTAATAATTTTCTTATATTCACTTTTCTGTTTTTCTTTCTTCACATTGCATTCTTAATTTTTCAAATATTTAATCACGGTATCTTCCATCATTTTTTCAATTTTCCAATTTGGAAAAGCGTTATTAAGTAATCTTCTCTTCAGTTCATTCAATTCTATATCAATCTGCTTAAAACATATATATAAGTGTATAGTGAGGTTGAGCACTCCCGATTTTCTATTGAATAACAAAAGCCTACTTTAGCATATAAAGTTGTCGCAGATTTAATAGAAAATAGTGTAAAGAATAAATTATTCTAAATTCACAACCGTCAATCATAATTCCATACTTTTCTTTCCTATGCAATATAATATTATAAATAAAAAAGGTTACCTTTGAATGCGATAATATAAACCTTATTGATATAAATAAACGTGATTTGATAATTTAATTTAATTAATGATGAATTAATAATCATATTTTCTGAGAGATTTTGATATATGAATCTAAGAATTTCTCCAGTGAGAAGAATCTATCAAATCAGATCAACAAATAAGATGTGAAACTACACTTCTGGATAAACTTAAACCAATCCCACAAGAAAATAAAACATTTTTAACCATAAGCTTGTGTATATTTTTGATTATGAAGGCTTAAAAAATTACTTTATATTGTAAAAACAATGAATATTTTATTTTATAATAAGATAAAAGAAATAAGCCTCGTTTCCCTTTTTAATTATTAATAGAAGTATAAAATAAAAAAATTATGATATTTGTATAAAAAAATACTTTGTAAAACAAAGTTATTAAAAACATTAAAAATTTTAGATCTCATTCGAAATAGCAGCAGCATGTTGTTTTTGTTTTAAATAATTAATTTAATCTCAAAGTAATATTAAGTTTTAGCTTTGCTGTTGCAACTATATGGTATTAGGTGTATTAGTATGATTTCGGCTTTTTAAGAAATGAGTTAAAATTTTTAGTTAAATTAATAAATTAAATTGTTTTCATATAGAAATAAGTTTTAAAGCGATTTTTAAAAATATAACCTTGATTATAAAAATAAACAAGGTACAATTAGTCATCAAAATATTCAACATTATAGTCTATCACCTTAAGCTATCTTTCAAACAAAGGATGAATTCTGGCATTTAAAAAGTTTTCGATTTTTGATTTGATGAAATTATCAACCCATTTTCGGATGCCCTTAAAGGTCTTGAAGTGCATATCAATCAAAGAATTTTACATTGAGCGAAAGAGATGGGAGTCCGATGGAGTGATATCAGGCATCGCCAGGTGTTCCGAAACTTTCCAACCAAATGTTACTAAAATATTCTTGACCCATCTTGCAATGTGAGGCCTAGTGTTATCATGAAGCAATTTTACTGGACATTGGCCTTTGCCTTTGAATAGACGTTTTACATCGATTTCTGCATTCAATCGAGTCAACAGATGTTTATAGTGCTCACCACAAAACGTTTCTCCCGGTTGGAGAAGTTCAAGATACAGCACGCCATTGATATCCCACCAAATATACATTATACCCTTTTTGAGTGAATCGGATGTTTTTGTGTTCTATCTATCTATCTATTGTGTTCAATTTTATCCAATTTTTTATTCTTTTAGGATTTTCATAGATCTATTTCTCATCACAAGTGACTATTTTTCACAAGAAAGACTTTTTTCGCGGTTTATTAAAGAGGTTGGAGAACACCAAGATACGAGCATCTTTATTTTTTTTACTCAAATAATGCGATATCCACTTTCCATATTTTTCAGTTTTTCCTATGGCACTCAATTGATATGAAATCTTTTGTTGGGATGTCCAAGCTTTTTAGTGGAGTTTCTTTAGCGTTTGCGATGAATCTGTATCTAGATAGTTGAAGAACGGCAGATTTGACCTTTAAATGGGTCCCGATTTGTTTCTGGTCGGTCAAAATTCTTGTCCGAAATTTGGGAAACCAAAATTCACAGGTTTAAAAAACATCATCATCTACAAGTACGGAAAAGATCTATGCATACGCTTCTGCAGCGGATTTTTCCTGATTAAAATAATGTCGAATGCAATGGCGAATAAACATTCGGTCATTTATATTTTCCATTTCTAAAACATTGCGTTCAAATAAATATTAAAATTAGATTATTAAAACAAAAAAATTAAATGACTTAAAAAATAAATTTGCAAAAAAATCCTTATTATTTAATATTACATTGAAGAAAAACGTTAAATAAAAACGCTTTAAAACTTAATTGTACACCTAATACAAATAACACAGTACATTCAATCAAAATATTTTCAGACATTATTAACAACTTTTTCTTATCTTTTAGGTGAAAGATGGAAAAAAGTCTTTTTTTAATTTAATTGCTTCATTCGTTTATGAATTATCGTACCTCTTCAAAATTCCCGAATCGCCTATCCGGAAGACTGTGCTGCATGAAAATCTGAAGGAGCGACATATAAAGAATTTCTCTTCTCTTAATATTTCTCAATTGATTCAATTGGTTGGCTGATAATATTCTTCTTCGATAAATCATGGGGAACTCATTTTCCTTCTTTATGAATCTTTCCAAAATGATGCAACCGTTGAATTATGGTACTCTGCTTAATATGTAACCTTCTTGCCAACTCTACTGTCGATTGAGTAGAATCCTCCTTTAAAAGTGCTTCCAAGTCATCCGAACTTATGTCATGTGACCGCCCAATGTGTTCCTTATCTTTCAAATCAAAATCACATCTTTTGAAGCGTCGTACCATTGACAACATGAGCTATCGGCTACTGCTCTATCACCGTATGTATTGCAAATGATCCGAGTTGCTTCGGCCGATGTTTTGCTCAGATTAAACAAAAACATCATACTGTGGCTTATATGTATTTTATCTACTTCTATTATAGTTTCTGTAAATGAATTGATAAACTTAAACTATTAATATTATCAAATTAATGCTATAAATATAATCAATATTGGCTAAGTGAACCAAATAAAAATTTTTACATGTTATATTATTATTATTATTACTTAAATTCCACATATACATCAGCGATATGAACTTATGCTAAACCTTCATATATTATTTAAATTTAACGAAAGTTATCACTATTAAGGTCGCTGTGCTCCCATAAAAGGCTCCACTAACTAAAGAAATCAATTTGTAAGTCTAGATTCTAAAAAAAATTGTATAACATAAGAAATAATAAATTCTTAAATTAAAAAATTCTTAATTAACCTTGACAAAAGACGTGCATTAATATCGATTTACCAAAATTGTTTATAAAAGAAAAAATATTTTTAAAGCGAGAAAAACCAATTAATTACACGAATAATTGATTATATTAGAAAATATTTTTATTACATTCTTCGGTTTCTTAAATTTGAAACAAGTATATTGTGAAAACTTTGTTATAAATTGTGTTGTGATTAAAAAAACCTTTTTATATATTATTTTTTTAAGGTGTTAGTACATATCGAACACAAACAAAAGATTTTTGAGTCAGACCATTAATGGGCTTGGTTAATATAATGTATTAAATTCGCAACAAGTATAATTTTTATATAATGACATTTGAAAATGAAATTACATAATAATTTTTTGTATAAATGAGTGTCACATAATAAAATATATATTTTATAATATGCGATAACTTTTTTAAAATTTTATAAATGAATTATATTTTGTCTAGGTCATTATTTGAGAAAATAATTAATTATAGATATCCCGTTAATTTAATTTAGACAGGAATAAGAAAAGAAAGATTTTTCTAATATTGATTTTTAAAGTCCTATTGTTTTCAAATATATTAAGAAAATTATTGCATTGGATTAGAGTTAAATAAGAAAATCGTTATAATAGAGAAATCATATTCAAAATCCAGATTACATATTAAGATAATAAGAAATTTATTATTTCATATGGTAATTAAGTTTGTTATTAAAAATACGGCTTTCCTTTTTATTACATTTATTATTTTTTTTTTATTATTATTATTATTATTATTAATACTATTACTATTATTATTACTACTATTATTATTATTATTGTTATTGTTACTATTATTATTATTATTGGGTTCGCCAGACACATCCAGTATTCAACTAAAAAATTTAAGTTTAAAGACCACAATAGGGTATCATGAGAAATAATTGTTATAATTATAAATTACAAATAATAATCAAAAATTTCTAATAATAATTACTAAATATTTAATATTAAAATTATGTTTTTGGATTTTGATCTTGACAGTTGGTATTCAAGATATTGTTTGCGATTAGGAAACGATTTTATAAATATTGTATTAAGAAGGGAATTAATGTTCCCGGATAAGAATATTGGCATATGACTGAGTAGTGGACTGGCAAATATAAAAAGGCAATGAAATCAATCGAGTGGTAATTTTCCTTAGCGTATCTTTATTTTCAGAAGAAGGAAATAGTAGAGTATTATTTTATTGTCAGAAGGATTTTCAGAATCAATAGATTTTGTTTGTCATAAGAATTACAGTCTTTATTATAAGTTATTAATTATTATCTCGACGGCGAAAAAAAATGTTATTTTTATAAGTTTTAAATTATTATTATTAATAATAATTAATTAATTACTATTATTATTCTTTTTAATTAATTTTATTATTATTATTATTAGTGGCCGTGTCTTTGGCGAACCCAACACTATTAAAAATACATAATAAAGCGTGATAATTATTTTTTTAATCTAATAGAAATGTATTTTACTATATAATTTCTTTAATATAAAACAATTTTTTGTACGAAAAAAAAATTATTTTCATCTTTATAATTCTTATTATATTTTAGACTTATTACATTTTATAATATTAAATAACCATTATATAAATAACCTATTAAATATTTGAATTTTTACAATCTAAATACTTTTATCCAAAAATTACTTTATTTTTTTAAAATCTTGCATTAAAATCCATAAATTGCTCAGCATCCAAAATATTAAGGTTTCTTAATGTCACTATAAGATTAGTTACCTCTTGTCGAATAAAATTATTTCTCTAGCTTCTTATATTTTCTAGCAGTTACCCTTTTCAACACCATTGTGGAATTTATTTAGATAAGTTCATATTATTAATTATTCATATAAAATATCGAGTATTAACTCATTTTACCCTCTTTTACCATCTCTTTAACTTTGTTTTAATTTAAAGTAAAACTTTAAATCAATATCATTTTTAAGTGATTATTATAAATATTTTAAATTGGAACAAATCATATATTAATAACTTGATAAAAATTTTCAACCAAAATTCAATTTTTCCATACAAAGTAAATTCTAATGGGAAAGAAATTTTTTATATTATATACTATTGGTCACTTAAATAGTGAAAGGAAAAATTTTCCCATATTACAAATAGAAAGATACTTCATACCATTTTTTCATCTCAAACTAATGAATTACCATTATCATCCCTTGTTATTGTCAGTTACTTATGAATTCTCTTCGCTGTTAAAATTTGAACTGTGTCTTAAGAATTCTGATGCAACTTTTGTGTACAGAATATTATATTTGCTAAATTGTTGCAAAAATTCATAATCAATAAAAACACTCAGTCACTTCTTTTTATCATTACTGGAATATGTCTGGAAATTCGTTTGAGATTTAAGAGAATTTGAAATTTCTAAGTTAATTTATCTTTTGTTTAAATGTTTTATAACTGTAATTATTTAAAAACCTTTAAAATTAAAATATTTGTAACTCATTAAATTAATTTTAAAAATCTTTTAAAGTTTCTAAACAAATCATAATTAAGAATTTTCCAAAATGTTAATTTATAATCCATTTTTATTTTTTTAAATAAATTTGTGTAACTAAAATAAAAATTTAACAAAAAAAATAATTAATTTTAATTACTTCTTCAAATAATATAAAAAATAAAGTACATACAGTTGCTAAGATTTTGTTCCTAATTTGCAAAAACCAATTAATTAATTATTCGGCTTAGGATTAGTTCAAAAAATTGTGAAAACTGATCATTTTATTTTCCATTAAATATTAAGATTTCGAATGTTTGCAACACGAAAAGAATTTTATAAAGATAATCATTTAAATTTATGTAACATTTTATTTCTACAGAGACCAAAATTTTCTTTATTACTTAAGTTTTTATTAATTAAATAATTTCTTATATAGAGCTACCCATTAAAACATCATTTTAAAAACATTTATTCCAGAAATCGTACATTATTAAATGACCAATATTCACTGTGACACAAAAAATGCTGTTCAGATCGTCTTTCAATTGCTTTAATTAACGAGTCAGCCTTTATGTTGTCTGTTCTCCTAGGTCATTTAATTTCGTGCACGAACTTGAACGTTTTTATTTTTCTCTTAGACTCAACATTTCGGAATATGAAGCTGTCCAACAGGCTTATCTTAGGAGGGTTAATTACATTCTGCTCCAAGAAAGAATTTCTAAATTTTGTTAAATAAGAACTAGTATTTTCAAGAATAAGGGTAAGATTCTCACGTTGATATTTGCCCTTCACATTAGTGAATTCAAGCAAGATATCATGAAATTGTGGTTTTATAAATGAGAAATATTTAATGGCATAAAAATATTTTACACAAAATAAAAATACTTTATGAAAATGCTGTTTTCTCCCGGTCCCATTATATTATTATTCTCTGACAGTTTCATCATATATAACAAAAATAAATAAAGTTATTCAATTAAAATAATTCCAAAATAAAATTTCAATTGATCCAATTATTATATACCGGACATGGCAAACAATACAGAAGCGACCATTCCACAAAGAACCAACTGCCATATAATGCTTGCTAAAGCCAGTCCGAATGCGAAAAGACTACAGATCAATACCATTATAGCGCATGCGATAACATTGTTTTGCATTTCTAAAAAAAATATAAATATTTCTTGTGCTTAAATATATTTTTTAGATTTTAATACATTTTACTGATCATTCTGAATTCGAAACCTTGCTTAGAATAGTTATAAAAATAACCCGATTTGATCTTTATTTGATTTGTTAAACTTTTAATTAGTTTCCATTTTTAAGAAATTTAATTGAATTTTATTTGACATTCGCTTATCTTAAACTATTGGTCTCAAATTATTATAACGGAATTAAAATTTATTCCAACTATTCGACGCAGTTGAACTAAATAGTTAACTATCTATTTGGTATTTATGATTATGTGCAGAATTTCTAAACTGCAGTAAAATAAAAAATTCTTAAGTAATTAATGTTAAACTGAACACAAACATTTGACAAGAGGATATCTTAATCTCCCCAGGAAACGATGTCTTTCAATCCTATACCACCAGTAGCAAAATGACTATGGTAAAATTAAAATTAAAAGCAAAAAAATTAAAATAAAAATGCAATCCATTCAACACCTATAAAGATATTAATAACATGATATTATTGAAAACTCGGAAGTCATAAAAAACCACCTCGAAAGTACTTTTTCAGTGAGTCAAAATTATGTTGTATAAACAGTTTCCGGAATTTTGATAGTTTAATTTTCTTTTATCCAAATAAATATTTTTAATAACAGTTCTTAAAAGTTTCGATGTTTCATCAGTCATTATTGGAAAAGGTTATTTACTATTGCTGTCACCACAGGTACTGTTTGTGATATTGAAGGAGGCGTCATTGCCTATAAAACAGCTTCAGATTGGTTCAAAAGGCTTCAAAACGGATATATTATTCTCGAAGATAAGCCTGTCAAGAAAGACCTTCTGTGATAAATTAACATGCTTCCAATTACAATCTGTCTACGATGAAATTGAGTGCTTCTTAATTATTATTAAACTTAAAGATTAACAGATATTACATTATTTTAAAATGTTGGTCTTTTAATATAAATTTACTGCGATCTGTTAATTGCTTTTTTACTCCTCTCTTTTATTGGATTAAATATAAAAAAGTAAATTTATTTGTCTTTTTAAAAATTTTTATTTTTATAATTTAATTTTGATAAAATTAATTTCGTTACATGTCTTAAACAGTAATTCATAACGACATTTAAGTTTACAGTCATCTATCAAATATTTGAGATTTAAAAAGACGAATTACTTTTAATTTATTAACTTAAAGAAAGATTTTAAGACGGCTAAGAACATAATTGCAAAATTAAGTAAACTTGCACCTCGTGAAATATTTAATTTACATAAACAATTCCTAAATATGATGAACCAATATAAAATGATTAGAAAGCAATAAAGACACTTAATATTTACAATGTTGGAAACAAATTTTAATGTAACCCTCATTTTACTTTTTTGTGAAATCTGAAATATCTTTATTGGTTATTTAACAAGGAATTTATTAAGTATAGAAAAATCATAATTAAGTAAAATGTCTACAGACACGACATTAATTTCTTTTCAATACTTTATTTGTCAAGAGGGTCGTACTTGTGATTGTTGTCGTCTGTTATTTATCATTATTTAATAAACAATATTTTGAAAATCAAAAGTCATGAAAGTGGAGCTGATATTTATATTTTAAAAATTCACAGAACAAAACCAACATCGATTTATGAAATTAAAGGAATAAATGATTGTACTTTGTTGGTGGCTGTATTCTTTTCCACAATCAATTCTCGCAAACCAATTATATTTCTCTAGATTTCAATTTTGTAGTAAAACTGAGAATAATCACTATTCTAGTAAGAAACAACAAGCAGGTTCTTCTCTGTACCCAAATATGAGATTTTCTGACTATTGATAGATTTACTAAAGTTTGGCTGTTTATTCAACTATGCTCACTGTTGTTTTGTTAAATCAATTTCTGTAAAAGTCTGTAATATGTATAAACGAAAATTATATTTTTACTCAGTTTTATTTTGGCAATTTCTTCCATTGATGGAAAAGAGACGGCTTTTGTTTATAATCGTGAATTTAAGTATATTTTAATGATTTGAGCAATTCTTTGTGGTTCTTAATTTAATTTGCTGAAATCGTCAATAACTTTCTTTATCTTAAAGTGCATTTTACTTCACAATAATGTAATGGACATCCATTTTACAAAATTAAAATAAGAAAAAATAGATTTTATGCTTGAGATTTTAGTCAAACTACTCAATTTTCAAATAGCAGGATTTCTGTTATAATTCTGCTTATTTGATCACTGTTAATAAAAATGTTCTTATTTAAAAATCATATCGAACGAGATTTGACTGCTCATAATTAAATACAAATTAAGTTTATGGCTTTAACAAATTAAAGGGTTTTATTTTTATTTGTTGATGATTTGTATACTGGCTTCCTAACATAACTCTGAAAATCAACTTTTGAATAAACCTCAAACCAAATGTTCATTAAATTTTGAAATATTTCTTAATAAGACGAAAATATGAACGTATAAGATATTCTAAACTGTAATAGTACATATTATTTTTAAATGATCACTAAAATATTCCAAGAAAATTTTTTTAATTTTTGCTTAAATTTTTTGCTTAAACTGATAATTCAATATTATTGAACTGATTTATGATTAATGATTTTTTATTATTTTTTTTTATTAGAATATTAATTTTATATTTTATGAAATATTTTTTAGACAATAATATTTTCGTAAACAAAAATCATAAAAATATTATTACTTTTAATTTTAGAATTGTTAAAATTTTTGTTAAAATATGAACTTATTATTCAATATTATTATATATCAATATTACTCCATGATATGTAAATTGATTTTTATTATTATTAAATACACAAATTTATTTTTTCAATCTAACATTTATATTCTTCATTTGAAATTAATATTTCTTGGTTTGCCAAAGGCACAAAACGAAGAGACCGCTCGGGGTCTGAAGGAATAATATATTATTATTAGATTGTAAAGAAATTAATTTCTGTTTTTATGACTTCATTTTTGCATTATGAATTGTTTAATTCATTTTTTTATTAACATATATTTCCTTATATCTTAAGGCAAAATCTTTTAAAACGGTAAGTCAACAAAAAATTTTAATAAAGAAAAAAACGATATTCAGATTAAACCAGTGTTCCTTTATGAATACAATATTGGTGGTAATACTGCACAAAACCCTCGAAATCTGAACCGAATATTTGGAGATGATACCACTTGTGAACATATCGCTCAATGCTGATTTCAGAGATTTATAAATGGAGATGATGATATTCAAGATAAAGATGGTCGAAGACAAAAATCTTCTAACACCAATGACGATTTGAAGACACTGGTTGAGAGTGATCAGCGTACAACTATTCCAGAGTTTAGATGTGCGCTAGATGTTTCAGCCATGACTGTTTCCAACCATTTGCGAGAAATAGGAAAGTCACGAGTTGATAAAAAAAGCAAAAACTATGTCGTTTTGATATGTCGAGAGCACTTCTTTTGCGCAACAAAAAGGAACCTTTCCTTGATCGCATTGTGGCATTTGATGAGAAATGGGCCCTGTACGACAACAGCCAACATTCTCAGCAGTGCTTAGACATGAAATCTAAGTTGCACCAACAGGAGGCTTAGTTGATTGTTTGGTGGTGTTTCACTGATTTGATCCATTATAAATTCTTGAGATGTGGTCAAACAATTACAGACAAAAGTATTGTGAGAAAATCAAAGAAATGAATCAAAAACTGAAGTACATCTACTCTGCCTTGGTTAATAGAAAAGGCCCAAAACTTCCCCAAGATAACGCCAGACCACATGTCACGAAATATACCATACAAAAATTGAACCTACTTAATATTGAAATTCTCCACTCTTCAAGCCTGCTCAGCAGGCCTCTCATCTACTGATTATTATTTTTCAAACATTTGGACAAGTTCTTCAGCAAGAGAATCTTCCCCGATGATGATGCTGTTATTAAAGCCTTTGAAGAATTTGTAACATCTAGTAATCCAGATTTTTATCAAATCAGGATAAATAGGCTTGTTGAGAGAAATGTGTACATTGTTGTAATGGTTTCTATTTTGTTTAAACTGTGATTTGTTCATTTGAAGATAAATGTTAAAACTGGAACTTATTTCTTTACAACTTAATAATAATAATAATTATTATTATTATTATTATAAAAGTACTTTTATTAATAGTACTGTAATAAAGAAGATTCTATTTTAATAATAAATAATTAATTTCCTAAAATAATGCTATCTTGCTGTTGAGATAACGTCAGACCTCTATTAGAATCTGGAAAATATATTTTTTATTATTTTTTGTCTCTTCTGTGAAGTAGAGATTTTCTGTCGTCGTCGTCCTATCTATACATCTATGAAAGGCAAATTACTTTTCTTTTGTTTGGTAGAAAAATAATGGGAGTTTGAGAATCAAAAAAAAATTCAAAGTTTTGGAGAAGCCAGAAGAATATTTTAAAAATTATTAGAAAGCCCTGAAGACCTCAAAATTTTAGAAAATTACTGAAATTCCCAGAAAACGTTGAAAGAGTTTATTGTTAAATGTCGGAAGCGCAAGAAGCATCAATTGATTACTCTTTGTGAGTCTAGATTCATAGCATAATTTTTCAAAGGGTCCAGTGAAAATTGGGAATCTAACTTATAGTGCTTTAAAATCATTATTTTTGACTTAAGTAATAAAATCAATAAGAATTACGTATATAATAATATAATAATAACTATCATCAGTAAAGTTTTAGAAAAAAATAATACCAAAAGGTAATAAAATATTTATGATCTTTCTTTATGACTATATTATTGTCTAAATAAATATTGCATAAAATATAAAATTAATATTATATTAAAAAATAAATATACTATTATAAAAATAAACCAGTGTCCATTACATCAATTGCAATATTATTGTATATAAAGAAAAAATAATTATTTTATTTTAATTTTGGCTTCGGGATGTATTGCGAGATTTCTTTAGTATTGGATTTCCAATAACAATTTTTTCTATTTTTCTTTCTTAATTATAATGCATTCCATAAAATGATTCTCTATTTCAAAAATCAATGAAATACAACAGAATTTTTGGTTTTCATAACAATCTTATTTTTTATCTCTTCAAATAATCAAAGGTAATAAAAATTCTGTAGCACATTCACAATTCTCTTGAAAAATCTTGAAGAATATGTTTTAGCCTATTTTTTCTATTTTCACATTTCCAGTGTTTTCTCAGAATCTCTATTATCTGTCTAAGCTGATATATCTAAAACCATCAGTGAATGGTCATTTGATAAAACGGGTTTCAAATGAAACATTACTATAATTTTTTTATAAGAGTTTGCTCGAAAATGATTTAATTTCATATAAAATATCAATGGCGAATATCATCGCGAAATCGAAAAATTTATATTGAAAAATAATTAAATTGATTTAGAAACCACTTAACCTGCTATTTTCTTAAACTTTATTCTCTTTGTACTATTCTGGGTTAATTATAAGAAATATTAATTTAATTGAAAAGTTTTCACCATTATTAAGACAAAAATTTATTTTATTTCTTGTATAAAATCTTAAAAAGTAATCTCCCAAAATTTCAAACACTGCCTCATCTGATCCTGATCAATTATTAAATATTGATAAAATTATTATCATTATGAAATCATTGATTTATTGAGAATATTGTTTTCTGATTTTAGTAAATGATTAAATTATGGTATAAATAAAAAGCTTCAATAAATTACTCAAAAAGTAGAGGTTTTTGCTTTCATATGCGTAAGTCTCAGAGCTAAAGTCTCGGGATCTGTACAGATAGTTGAAGCATCTTTTGCTGTCCTTAATTTTGTCATATTGATTGCAGAAAGAATTAGATCTTGATTTATCTGAAATAAAAATGTCAAAAATTTTAATTCAATTTTTAGAAAAGAATTATATTTTTATAATTATATTATTTATTATTATTTTATTATTATTATATCATTTAAAACACATCCAGCAATTTCATAAAATAAATAATAATAATAATAATAATAATGTTTATTCAAAAAATGTGATCTCGTAATTTGAAACACACTGATTTCCAAATTTGAAATTTCAAAGTTAATTATCCAATTTATTATTACAAATAATCATAAGACAGTTATTTTATATTTCTATATATGTGGATATTCTTAATAACGGTTTATTGAATATGATTTGTTGAGATTTTCCTAACCTATATGGAAGAAGCTAACTTCTTAATAAAGCCATGTGGCTCACCCATATCCTAAATTACCACTTAACAATAATTACAATGCATAAAGAGACAATAAATTCACTTCTCAATTTACAATTACATTACATTAGATGAAATATAAAAATTTATTCACTGGTATTTCAAATTCTTAATAATTATTTTAAAAAAATTATTAAAAAAAACATTATACACAAAAAGAATGAAGTGATTATTTTACTATTTTTTCTATTTTATAATACATATAGAATGTGTAATAAAATGTAAGTATCCGATATATATATATAATTATAGTTATAATTATATTCATATATTATATCATATATAATTATATTCAATTAGCATTTTTCTAAGAAACAGATTTTCCGAAATATAATGTAAGTTTTTAATTTTTGTGATAATTTGATGGTATCGAATGTAATTACACTAAACTCAAAATTTAATAATGTTCTCCATTGAAGGATGATTGCAAGTTGTTTTACTGATAGCTAAAATGACATTATTCAAACGGCATTTACAGCATTTGGAATTGAAAAATACCTATAGCGAGGAAGAAATCAAAGACACGTGGAATGTTTGTGATCTTTTGAAATCTGGAAAATCATCGATTGAAAATGATGAAATATGCGAAATCAATAAAAATTTTTATTTGATTCATCGTTTAACAAGTTCTATTTCTAAGATATTAATATATAATTCACCTTAATTTTGATTTTGTTAAAATTGTCTTGAGACTAACAATGAATGTTTCAGGAAGATACCGATCGGTCTGAGTTGAATTTATTGCTATACCTATGATTAAATCGTCATTTTCAGTTATGCATCTGGGCCTATTACGATTTTTGTCTGATCGAGTTTTATTCTCTTCTTCACATATAACCGTCTAACTGAATGTTCATAACCTGTACCTTTTCTGAGTGCTAAATTAATGTTTTCAATAGCTTTTAAAGCTGTGTCGTAATTTCTATACATATACATATAAGTAAATTGTGCTGTTTGTCAATTTTTACGTCATTCTTGATATTTTCTAAAACGTTTTACTAAACAAATATAAAAATACCATTTTTTAATATTGGGTTGGCAATTAATTCCCTTCGATTTTTTAGAAGATAGAAAATTTTTATTGATAAAAACAATATCAATCAATGATGTGTAGTCCATCTTAATCAATAACCTCCCTCCATCTTTCTATCAATTTCATTATTCCTCTTTCGTAGAATTCCTGAGGTTTATTTTCAAAAAACCAACCAAGATGCCTTTTGGTGGACTCCTCATTATTGAAAGTTTTCCTGTTTCAAGAATTCTACGACCAAAATAAGTGGTGGTCTGTAGGTGCCAAGTTACTGGAATATGGTGGATGTAGTAAAACATCCCACCCAAGGCTCATTAATTCTTTCCAAGTTATCATTGAGATGTGAGATCTGGCATTGTCGTGTTGGAAGACAACGCCCTTGTGATTTGATAACCCTGGACGCTTTTTGGAAATTTCTTTGTTCAATTTAGTTAATTGAGAGCATTAAATATTTGAATCAACCATTGTGCCAGATGATAACAGCTCATAGAAGATGACCCCTTTATAATCCCACGAAACTCAGATCATTATCTTTTTCGGATGTAATACTGCTTTTGATGTTGTTTTTGGTGGCTCAGAACTGTGTCCCTATAATCTCTTACGCACTACATTGTCGTAAGAAATCCATTTTTCATCAGCAGTAACCAAATTGCGTAAAAATGGGTGTCTCTCTTGCCGTTTTAGGAGCAAATCGTAGATTGATATTCGTGCTGTCAAATTGCCCTCGGTGAGTTTATGTGGTACCCATACAGTAAGTTGAGAAACGTAGCCAATTATATGTAAATGTTTTCCAACAGATGTATGTGATATTTTGAGTTTCGTGGCTATTTCCCGAACCGTCTGGGTTGGATTAGCTTTGATATCATCTGATTTAATCTCCGGGGAGCGACTGCAGCGTCCATGCTAAACTTTCCAGAACGGAATTTTTCAAACCATTTCTGACATACCCAAAAAACGGCAAATTTTTTATGAACATCCACAGCTCTTTTGCCTTTTTTAATATAATATAAAGAAATGTGTTTAAAATGCACCATTTTATCTCCCATATTACAATTTGCTTTGTTGGTTAAATAATGATATTACTTAAACAATAATTGATTAATATATATATCTTATGAAATACAAAATTAATTATGCATTATAATTTTGCTTCAAATTAATAAATTTTTTCCACAATAAGCAATTATTTCATTTCATTTAAAAAACCGAACGGACTTAATTGCCAACCCAATATATTAACTCCAAAATACATTATAATTTATTTCTAAATCTTTACTATAAAATATTGTAGCATTTGCAAAAATTAACTACTGAAATCTGACATTTCATGTGACAACATAATACACAGATTTTATCAAACTGTTTAGATTTAAGACGTATTCATTCTCCAACTATTGCACTACAACAAACGTGAAAAAAATAAATGAAAATACAAAAAATCAAGTTTTTTTTTAAAGTGAATTATATAATATTAATTCATTCTATATAATTTAAGTAATAACTCATGGTAGAGATATAAAGGTTCTTAAATTTCTTCTTTGTGATATGGATAGTATATAATTCATTACGTGAAGCATAGACGAGAGATCCCATTATATATGATATCAGTAGAGTCAGTGAATTTTTCAGGACAAAACTCACTTCAGTGAACACCCGCATTCTATCAGGATTTACTGGAATTTCTCGTTTATAACCTAGCATCAAAATTGTTTAAATATTGCTGGGTATAAAGACTCACACTTCTTGGTAAATGGGTTCTATTGGAGAAAATACCCTGCAATATTACTAATCAACCTTAAATTCAATGTCGACTTTTCTATGTTTTTTTTCATTTTTCTTTTTCTAAATTTTAACTCATTTAAATCCAATATTATATCTTTTTCACTGATTTGTCAGTCTTCTTCTGTCAGAGAATCAATAATGACATAGCGAGCACAAAAGAAAATGTTTAGTAGTTTGCGATGAATTTTGGGTCTTCTTTATTATTGCGTGTTGAGTTAACATATCCTAAGATATTTTAATAACCGAAATTCTTGTGCTTTTAAATATCTAATTTCCAAAGCCGTGTTTGGGGAAATACAAATTTCTTTTTGACATATATTGTTAGAACTCCTATATGATTTTCTTTTAAAATTGATGAGTAATATATATTTGACGATAATTATAACTAATTTTCATTTTAATAACCTTTTTTCAATTAACTACCTTATAGAAAATATGGCTTTAAATTTATAAAAGTATAAGGTTTAGATTGAACATTATTAAATTTATTAAAATAATATTTCTTAATAATCTTTAATAATAATAATAATCACTTGATGATTACATTGATTTATTTAAACAAAACAGGTAGAAGCGAATTTGGTAGATTTTTATCAAAAATATTACATCTTCACCGAGTGAAAATAATAATCGATTGATGAGAAAAACGCCCTAATTTATTGAACAATCAATAAGCTAGTCTGTTTTACAACTGCTTATTTTTATCGATTTACATTTACTTATGATAACAGAACTTATGACAACACTAGCTATATATTGAGCCACAAAATAAAATCATCTTTTCTCGTAATTTAAAACTCCATTATTAATTAAAATTAAGTCAAACACAAAACTTATTTTATTTAATTTTAAAATGGATATGCGCAATATTTTAAGTTCAATTTAATGCATGAAAGGAAATTAAAAGTAAAGCCTCAAAGTACAATTAATCTCATCTTAATATTTTCTTACATAAAAGTATTTTTCAATATTAAAGTACTTTTATTTTCCTACAACCAGATATTTTTTATAGATTATTTACCTGATAATACATCACAAATTTCCCAGAGTCCTCCACGCATATTCATCAAACAAAAAATTTTTTCGGAATTGTTTACATGTGCTATTTTGATACCATTTGTTCGATTCGTGTCATCCAACAAGTATTCCAAAACGATGAATTGTGTTTTATTAGACACAAAAAGAGATACATTGAAAATCGTCTTTTCCCAGTTTGGAAGTATAATAACCATAGAATAGAAAACCGTAGCTAGAATTGGTAACATCCAACTAATAATAAATAGTACAATCGTATGTCGGTTATGAGTTGGGAAACAAAATTCTTGGTTGCAACTCATGGATTAGCAATTTGTTTGCAGAAAATCTGATGATATATTTTCCAGCTAAAAATTGATTATCTTTTTATGATAAAATACGATACAAACAATGGGAGATATTTGATTGGTTTGATATCTGACCAATCGGTTTGATAATATTTTTGAATAAGAATGGTAATTAGCAATTTTCAATGGCTTTTACATTACTTTATGTATACTTTTGTACGACTTTCAAATCTCATTTAGATAAAGAAAATTCTTTTTTTTCGTCTTCACAGATTTTTGAATATTTTTATTCATCTGCCGATGTTTTCTTTTATAGGATAAGCCCAAATTATTTAAATTTACATATTTCTCTTTTTAAATCTGATTATTCTTATGCACTATCTTATTTTAATAAAAAAATTATTTGAATTTCATAAATATAAAATAGCAAGAGAAAAATATTATGTAAAAAATATTTATAACATGTAAAAATTAGATGGAACATTATTTATTTATTAATAATTGGTTGTATCTTAAATGCCAATAAATATATTTTTTATACACACAATAAGTGCTTTTTCGAGGTTGTTCCTTTCATAAAAAATTTGTTTATCATATATTTATGCTTGATTAATAATAAAAGAACATTTTGTATAATATATTAAGATTTATATTCTTGCTAGATATTTCATATTATAATATCTAGTTTCTTGTAATTTAAGACCTAGTAATCTGTCTCTAATTAAAAAACTATTGGAAAAAAACATGGAAAGTTAAAATTAATATAAAACAAATGATACATTTAAGTAATTGCACAATTATAATTAATAAGATTAATTGGTAAGCTAATTAATTCAAATAAAAAATAAATTTTAACAAAAAATGATTGTTAATATGATTGAAACCTTAATATACGTGGTGTGGATAAAAAGTCCTTAGACTCGTATAGAAATATAATTAAGAATTTCATGAAATTTTAAAAATTAATTAATTATCCTTTAATTAATTAATAATATATATATAGTTAAGGATTATTATATTTTTTACAGTGATAAACTTTTATTGACATTAGGTACGACTTTTTTGAAAAAAATGTATCATTAAGTGGAATTCCGGAGCGTCATATGGTTTTTGTTGTTGAAGAAGACGGAAAAGAAGAAAATATTTCTTAACTGGAGGAAGCATAAGGAAATTAAGTACTGTAAAAGGCGACTGTATACAATTGGGTCAGAGTTTTCCTGTGGCAGAAACAATGTGTTTGACGAAGAAAAACGTGGACGACCTACAGAAATTGGTGAACAAAAATTATAAAAATTGAAGAAGATAGGGAAGTTATCCAGAGAGAGCTTTAATTAAACTCAATTTAAGCAATAAGACTATGCAGAACATGCTAGAGAGTATTTGAGTCAGAAAATTAGGCAGCAGATTTGTGCCAAGAGTTTTGACAGAGGAAATGCGACAAAGGTGAATGAAAGCATGTCAAGAAAATCTATACCTATTTCATTCTCTTTGACAGATTTTTTTAAAGAATATTGTAACAAAGGACGAGACTAAATTGATTCTTTAAATTCCATACAGTTGGCGTGAGTCTTGCAAATGGGGGCTTTCTGATGGGCTTTCTCTAGGAGATTTAAAAGAAAATGAATATTCCCAAAACCACAATACAACAAAATTATACCGTGAAACTGGATCCAATTCAAACAGGTCATACATCGGAAAATATCGTTTGACTACAGTACAAGAAGATAAATATTATATTATTAAATTTACTATTTACAAGTATTATTTAAAACTAATCCAAGCACTGATTAATATAAAAGAGAGTATGATCACATTTCACTTAAGATTGTCTCAAGGGCTCTTTAAAAAATCCAACTTACCTATAAAGGTAATTTTTTGTTTATTGAATATACACTAGATATTAATGAATCTTTTAAGGATATAGAAAAAAAACTATGAAATTTTGTAATAGGTGAATTATTTCAATTTAAAGATGAAAAATCTAAAAAAATGAGTGAAAAAAGTAGGGGTAAAAAATTAGTACACTTTGTGTAAAAATATTGTAGAAACTCTCAGGCCCGATCAAAAATTCAGTTCCAAATTCAGTTTCAAATTCTCGAAAAAACAATTAAATATAGTGATTTAAAAACATTTAAATGTTTTTGTGTATTTTTATTATTGTTTTTATATATTTGTGTTTTTGTGTAGTTTACAAATATAAGTTTATTTTTATGTAGAGTTAAAACCCGGAGTTTAATTAATTTTCCTTCCTATCTGTTTAAAATATAAAATAACAGAAGTATTATCAAAGTTATCGTCTAAAATTATTAAAAATTATTTAAGGCAAATTAATGAAGATTCTTCATCAATGTCATTCATAACCAAAGATCAATTAAATTCTATGCTTCATTTGGTGGAAAATGCTAATATTCCTTAAGCTTTGAAGGTATTGAAAAATTATGTAATGAAAAGGTAAAACGTGGAAAATGTTTCTTTATTACCTAAAGTTTATTTGTTAGAAAAAGCAAATCCTTACAAATTGCAAAGAATTGTTGGGTTACCCAAGGACACATCCCTGCCAATCCTTGTAAAAGTATATGGTAGAGACCGCAATAGGGTTTAGATTGATTATTATCAAATAATTATTAAGACCGCAAGAGGGTCAGAAATAACTTAATAATAATAATAATAATAGTAATAATAAAAATAATAATAATAATAATAGTAATAATAATAATAATAATAATTAATTAATTAATTAAAAAGTACATCCAAACAAAAAAAGGGAAATTAATTATTTCCAAAAAGGATCTGATCTTGACAATGGCGAACCTAAATTGCCAAGATTAGATCAGGGTCCGCAGAGAGGGACTGATTTAGAATTATCGGTCTAAAAAGGGAATCGACATTCCCCATTAATCAAGCTGATCTACGATTGATTATTCATCTGATCAGAATGGTATATAAGAAGTTGGAATCCGCAGTTGATTGCCACAGAAGTGAGATCGAGAGCTGTTGTTATTATTATTGTCAGAAGAAGGAACAAGAGCCATTATTATTATTTTATTGTCAGAAGAGAAGATTTATAAGTCATCAATTTATAAGTCATTTTGAATAAAGACTAAAACGTCAATAAAATATATTTTATTTATATTTCAAATGATCAAACACATAATAATAAAAAGTCAACCTCATGAACAATCGGGATACTCGAATTCAGTACCTTGTACTCATGCCTTTATTTTCATGACCTCTTGCATCCTTCTTGGCATTCTTTCATATAGATTTTTAATTTTAGATGTTGGAATCATTGCCCATTGATCCTCCAAATTCTTCCATAGTGCCTCAATATTTGTCGGCCTACAGCTACGAACTCTGGCTTTTAGGTCAGCTCACAACAGCTCAATAATATTCAAATCTGGCGATTGAGCCGGCCAATCACTGAGTACGCAGATTTTTTTAATGTCCAAAAAAGAAAACACCAATTTTGATTTGTGGCATGGAGCTCCGTCTTGTTGAAATATATTCTCTGCATCATA
>JBBMKC010215018.1:0-12695 GCA_037834085.1 Bipalium vagum | reverse complement strand
ATAATAATAATAATAATAATAATAATAATAAGAATAATAATAATAATAATAATAATAATAATAATAATAATAATAAAAGTATTTTACTTATTTAATAAAGTAAAATTGGAAATTTCTTTTTTATTCAAAACTTTTAGTAGTGTGTTTTGATAACATTTTTAACATTTCAGATGTTAGATCTTTATCTGTCATGAATTTTTATGGACCATCATTTTTAATTGATCATTTGTTATTCCATCATTTTTGTTGACCACAATTTTAGTTCTATCGTTTTAAATGGAACATATGGTGATCAACAAATGGAGATTTACAGCTCGACTTACATCATCAACTTTAATTAACCATAAAATTTATAACTAACTAATAACAATATCTTTAATTATTTTGATTCAATCTAAGATTCTTATGAAACAAAAAGTTAACAATGTACAACTAAGAGAAAAAATATTACGAGAAAATTAAAAACAAGGAGAACTAATAACTATATATGTAATTTTGGTTAAATCTAAAGTTTTATTAAAACAAATTTGTCGCTCGTTTTCGATCCACATAAATTCCAAAGTGAAATCTTCACCATTCAATGCCTTGGATTCATGCATTTTTTTCAAATGTTCTTTGACTTTATTTTTGTAACTTTCAACGTCTTGTATATGTACATTTTGAACTCATATTTGTAGTTCACTGGCTTTTATTAAAAGTTTGTCTTTCTTTAAGGTATTTGTAAACCTGTAATTCGTCTGTATGAATTATACTTCCTGAACGGACAACTCTTTAAATAACATTTTCTTGTTATTTTATTTTTATTTGAAATCTAAGTGATGTATGCTTTGTGGTGCTTTGACTACGACGATATACAAGGCACATTCAAGTTATTTCAATATATTAAATGAAAACATACCCGTTGACCAATAACAAATTACTTTCATCAATTCTGATAACTGTATCATTGTTCCTTCTAAAAGTGAATCTTTTATTATTGATACCTAGAATTTATATTTTGCAGGCTTTAGTGTAACATCTCCAACGAAGCTTATTTTTATTTCGTTTTATCTTTAAAAGAGGATTAATCAAACAATGGGAATTTTTAATTTTAAAATCTTATATTTATGATGAAGTGGTTTTTTAATATAAGAATTTTTTTTAAAAATAATAATTATATAAAAAATTTTTACGATTTTTCGCAAACAGTAGTTTTTAGATATAACATGACTAATTATAAAAATAGATGGTGAATATTGTGATAAAAACCCTTTTATGTAATTTTAACGCATATTCTCTTAACATTGTCCAAAACCCATAATAAGAAACACGTATCGAATAAGAGACCCTTTTATATTATTTAAAATGTATTATTAATAATTTATTGCAGTTCCTAAAAATTATTAGAATTTATCGGAATGAATATGTTACTTTCTTTTAAAAATAGTTGAAATGTGTGTAAAATAATAAACATGTTCATATAAATAAATTACATTGAGATAATATACCAATTATAGTTCTCAGCAGCATTTGTGAATTTTATTTTAAAAACAGTATTATATTTTAAAATTCTATTAATAATAACCATAATAATATCCAAGTCAAAATAATAAAATTATAATAATAATATTATTATATCTTTAATATCAAAAAAATTATCAATTATATGCTTAATAATCAAAAGAATGTTAGCTCTAAGTTTAAAAAATATTTACAAAGCATTTAGTAAAATTAAAATTCGACATTAATTTTATCAGTTAAGATTAAACAAGAGATAACTCACCACTACCTTCGTCAAGATCAGTTCAGAGACCATCAAGATACATTTCAGTTTTATTTTTTAATGTTTATCTGAATTACAAAACTTTCCTGTTCCACACAATAGTTTAATTAATAATGATAATTATGAAGCAAAACACTGTTGATTGTTGATCTCATTTCAATTTTTTAGAAATATTCATTTAACTACTCTCGCTTAAAATAAAAAAGAAACAACTCTGGCTTCTGCACGACTTACTTTAATTAATTTCACCTTAACATTATAAAGGAAACAAATTTATACATTTATGAAAATATTTATTATTTTTATCAGGAAATATTAATAGTTGACTTTAATAATCATTTATTATATTATTAGTATTACATTTGCCTCAATATTTAATTAAGTTTAAGAGTTTATTATTTTTATACTGCTGTTATACTTCGATTTTCGTTACTGTTGTCATTTGTCAACGTATTAACATAAAATAATACTGTTAAATTATTAGTGTCATTATTTATCTTGTTTTGTCATTTATATTTTTTCTTTATTACTCCTATTTTTTTGGTTACTTTAGCTTCCATGAAATTAATGGGGAAAATTTATTGAAGCAACAAAATGACTAAATATAATTAATATTAAAGTATTATACCAGATTTGTCAGAGATACATTGTAAAATAATACAATCTGACACAAGTACAGAGAGTGGACTTTTGTTGATCGAATTTTTAACTTGGTCTTCTTTCTAACTTTCAGGACCGAATGATAACCTGACTGACTGACTATTTTTTACAAATATTGATAAAAATGTACAATTTGATTTGAAATTCATATACAAAGAGAAAGAAAAAGAGACTGAGAGACATAAAAAAAATAATATGAACAATTAATTATAAATATTTTCAAATCGTTTTTCGGTAGTTACACACTAAATGCTTGAATGATTATTGGGTGAAAAGGGGTTTGAGAATCATAATAGCGATATGAGTGAAAGAAGAAAAAGCAGAAGTAGCAGAATCAGGCGTGACCGAAGCCACTGCTGGCAACAACTGGAGCAGTACTCTCATCGTATTTGTGATTATGATAAATAGCACTATAAACAGCTGACGTGTCCATGTGAAAATCAGAGATCGGTTGCACAAGAGGAGGTAAGAGCTGGTTGTAATCAATTTGTGACGGAACAGTGACAACCGGACAAAACAGGCGAGACGCGGCTGCTAGGGAAACGTTGCTGTTGTCCGAGTCCGGAGGACGAGAGATTGGCGGCATATGGATAGTGTGATTGAAAAGGTCGGTTGTGGTAACGGCACTGGAGGAGGATGTATCAATACTGGACTGGGACGGGATCGATGATGAATCGGTACAGTGAAGATGGCTCCTGCCCAAGGACGAGTAAGGAGACTGGTGCGGGGCTTGTGGCTTGTGCCAACCGGGCAATGAGTTGTGATTAGAATGGAATCCCGTTGGCGGGTAACCGGACACTGAGGTCGGCTCGTAATAGTGAAGTCCGTAAGAGCTTTCGTAAAGGTCATTGGCTGGAAGGTAGCAAATCGCTGAGGGTCTGCTTGTAACCATTTCCGATATAGGAGCAGTTTGGTCGATTTTCGGTGTATTGTTCAAGTGGTTGCTGTTGTCGTTGTTGCTGTTACTGCTGTTGTAGTGGTGAGACTGGGTTGTGCAAAATCCAGGGGTGGGAATCATGTTTTGATTGAATGTGTGTTGTGACAACGGTTGTTGATAAACTGAGTAGTTGCCGTTGGAGGTCGATAGATCACTCGAGCTGTAAATCGCATTGATGCGCGGTTGCAGACCCCTGAACAAGTAAATTAGCAATAAACACCTCATGAGATTCAATCAATAAATTCTATTATTATCATTTATATATTATTTTTTTTATTATTGTTGATTATTATTGTTGATTACTATTATTGATTATCATTATTAGTGATTATTTATTATTATTATTATTTATTCATTATAATTATTGATTTTATATATCAATAAAAAATAAATAAAATTTCCTTTCAAAAAAGAAAGCCATATCTCACTTTGTGGATGTGTTCGTAATGACCAAATATTCGACTTCATCGCTGTAGGGATTGATAAAAGCAAACATGCTACAACCGAGAGAAACATATTCTCCATTCACATTCCTCATTCGAATCATAATTGTAACGACTTGTCCTTTCAATTTCCAGGCTAGAAATAAAAATCATGAAATTCAAAGAAAAACAGAAGGAAACTGTGATTTCCCAAATAATTTACCTTGTTCAAAAGCATCCTGGAACACCAAATGTTCTTCAATGTGTACAATGTCGAGTAATGATTTGTCCAGTAAATCTGTGGCACTGAAACCTAAAACTGTCGACACACGCTGATCACAAAAAGTGATGTTTGTGTCTTCGGAATGACGAGTAACGAACTCATTTTGTCGATGAGGAGACAAATCACTGGTATTGAGCACACTGGTCACCTGGAGACGGCCAAGAGCAATAAGACACTGATTGGATACTGACCCTCCTGTTTCTTGGTTAGTATCGAGGGACATATTTGCTGTAAAAAAAACAAACAATTGTTACGTCTTTGTTAAAGAAACATTTCCTTTCGTCTGGAAGTCAACAATATTATATTTTCAAATATTTCAAGCAAAAAGCATTTTAAAAAACATCACTGACATTGATTCATTGTCTGGGACTGAGATATCCATGACTTCACATATCCCGTAACATGGACCAGCGCGTACTGCAGCCCATTGGTTGTGTGATTGATGGCATTTCTCTGTCTTATACGAACAGTGCGACTGGTAGTCGTTGGATCAGCAGTAACGTGCCCAAGTCGCATTCGACAAATGAAGCCTCTCCTTGACCCAACACAGGCGCGCATTTGAGCTAAATAGTTTTCAAAATATTTATAAAAAAATCGATTCAATCGATTTTGTATATCATTTTTATAGATTTAAAAATCAAAATGTAATGTAGTGACTTTATTCCATTGAAAAATTTAACTAATTCAGTCAGAATATTATTCTTTGCCGATTTCCTTAACAAGATATGTAACCCAATAAAATTAAATTACTACATCAATTATGATGAGAAACAAATTAAAATGGAAGTGTTCTTTGATAATACCAAAAAAAGGCACAATGGAAAACCAGTTCGGTGAAAACGATAACCGAATTGTTTACCGTTACAAATAATCGTTAAACACCCAACAAGTCAAGTTTTCAAATGAAGATTGATTTCCAATAGAGGAGGAAATAACCAATAATGAGACCAATTACTGCTTGACTACAAAAAATTACACTAAAACAACTAAATCTAATAATCACGTAATGATAATAATTTCAACGATATGGGGTGTACAATATTTCCTGCTTACAATGATGGTAGGTGTGTGCTGCTTCGTTGATTAGCGGAACCTATTAATTGTAGTAGAGCAGTAGAATTTTTGAGAAGATATATCAGCTTGCAAAAGAAAGGACGGAACGGCTAGTGCATGAAAACAACAGATGTGGAGAGAATAGACCATGTGTATCATTAATGTGAAGACGATGTACACAACCGAAATTGGAGAACAGTACTTAATAATAGTTGAGAACTATTTCAGAGTCAGATTTGATTAAACAAGAACCCATACATCATCATCATCTTATAATATCCTCTGTCCAAAGAGGAGGAGAAGGAGGAGGAGGCTAGAATTTTTTGATAAATGGCAAATAACTGTCACAATTATTCGTTATCGAAACAAAATGATTAACAAGAGTGATAAATGAGATATGTTTATCGACGTTGATAAATATTAGAGTTAGCGATACTGTTTTTCAATACCACATTGATTGTGTATTCAAATCGAAATAGTTGACAGATTTCCACTTATGACAACGAATATGAGTATATCAGTTCATCTATCTTTTCTTAATAAAATGGAAATAATATTTAAAAAATAAAGATAATAACTTAATTATTATTATAACTATTATTATTGTAACTATCAGGTTGTTCGGAAATAAATAAGCGTTTTTTCGAATGAAAAAGAAAATGAAATAATTTTTGACTTAAGACATTTATTTGTTAAAAATAATTTCCATTACATTTAATACATTGTTCCCAACGTGCTTGAAGACTTAATATTCCTTTTTATTAGAAATCATGTTTACGAGACACGACGAATTCCTCAAATACCTGTTTTAGGGTGTCGTAACTTTCGAAAACCTTTCGAGACAGGAAATAATGTAATGCTTGAAATAAATAATAATCCGTAGGAGATCAGTCCGATGAGTATGCCGGATGTGGAAAAATATCATATCTAAGGTCATTTACCTTTTGCAGTGTTTGTTTTGCGACAGTGGCCTCGTATTGTCATGCAGCAAAATTTGAATATTTCTGTTGACAATTGCTGGATGCAAAACTTTTAACGTTCCAATTGATTGCAATATACACCTGATGTTATTGATTCACCGTTTTTTAGGAATTCGTAATGAATCAAACCCGTCTGATACCACCAAACTGATATCAAAATCTTTTTTGGATGCAAACTTGGTTTTGGAGAACAATTTGGAACTGAACCACGATCTACCCACTCAGATGGACGTTTACGGTTATCGTAAAGGATCCATTTTTCATCACATGTAATTATTCTGTGTAAAAATGGATTATTTTCATTTCTTTGAATCAGTTTTGAGCAGATATCATATCTCATTTGCTTTTGATAATCAGTTAATAAATGCGGTATCCACTTATTTAACTTTTTAACCTTGCCAATTTCCTTTAGCTGTTGAGAAACAGTTGAAATAGATACTGATAATTGCTTGGATAAATTTCTTGCTGTATTCTGTGGGTTTGATTCAACAATTGTCTTCAAATCATCATTGTCCACTGAGGTTTTCTGCCCACGACCATCTGCATCACTGAGATCAAATTTTCCATGACGGAATTTGACAAACCACCAACTGGTAGTTGATTCTGCTACATAACCATCTCCGAAAGCTCTGTTTATATTTCTGGTTGCATCTGCCGCAAAATTTCCAAGTTTAAATTCGTAGAGATATATTGCTCTAATTTGCTGGTTTTTTAACATTTTTAAAATTGTGTCAAAATATGCTTTAATTTAAAGCAATAAAACAAATTAATATAGAATATGAATCCTTATCATCTAAGCATCAATTTGGAATATCATATGATGCTATTCATACGTATTTTATATACAATAAAATCATCGAAAGTTGCCTTATATAAAACGATAATTTAATTCCGAACAACCTAATATTATAATAATAACAATAGATAAAAAAGAATAAAATAAAATAATAATAATCGAAGAATGAAAATTGGAACAAAAAAAGAAAACAAGCGCGTAATAAGGAACTATCAAAATATTTCAGTTTGTCAATAATCGTTAAGCTAACATGAAGGTTGATTTCAAGCAAAATATGAATTTTCTCATCAAATCAAAACGTTATCTTATTTCAAAGATACAATACCCGAATGGAATATGAATGAAGATGATGATTTTAGTGGAAACAAAATGAATCTCTCCAAGAAAACTTTCTGAAATTAATCAACCATTACCATAATACCATAATATTCAGAAAATCGCTTGAATTTTTAATCGATTTTTAAATGACAGAATAATTTTGATACTATCCACACTAAAATTGAATCCCAATTTTAAATTCCTGTAACGATAAGATGGTTCTTTCTTCATTTTATCATTTGAGTACAAACTATTTGATAATGTGAATGATTTGTTTAAGTGACATGAAACGACTGGCTATAATATGTTAAAAAAACTTACATTGGTGTCCTTCTTTCTTAACTGTTCCCGTTTTCAAATCGAGAATTCTGACAGCTGCGCCGGAATTCTCCAACTGATTGTTAGAAATCATGCCATTGATTGGAGACACAGAGTTTGGGCATAATTGTTCTCTTATTTTTTCAATATCGTCGGGATGACATAGATCGTACAGAGAGTGTTGGTACCAATCAGACTGAAACAGAAGAAGATAGATAAAAATAATACTCTATTTGTTTTGACAAGGAAACAAAAAAATTGATAAAAGAACCAAGTTGTTTTCTCTTGTAGATATTTCTCAGACCCGTTATTTTAAGATAAAAATACAATAAAAAAAACAGGTTCCTAAGAGGTAGAAGCAATAATCCTCTGAATTCAAAATTAAAATATTTTTATTGATGTTTGATTATAATCTACACTTATGCATTTCTTTGACTTAAATTTCCTCATTTAATTAATCAAATAGCGTATGAATTATTATTGATTTCTATTAAAAATGAATTCATTTAAATTTTGAGTAATTTTACCACATTTTGAGATATTTTATTAATAATAATTTTATAATTAATAATAATAACAATAATAATAATAAATCAATTAATTATAAAAATTACATCAATAACTGAGATGAATACATATTAATAACTGGAAAATGGATCACTTATAAATCAATTAACTAATTCTTATTTTTATAACTATTTTGTTTTTATTGTTCAAAAAATAATTTTTTAATCAAAAGGAAATTGAATTTTTTCATTTTTGAAGAATTATAAACAAAATTTATTGATTTTTAAAATTTTATATAATTTTTAAAACATTGAATTGTGAAAAAATGCAAAGATTTATTAAAACCGTTTATTTTAAGAAATCAATGTGATAGAATGTGAGACCTGAAAAACTTTGTTACTTGACATTGAATTTAACGAGTCTTCCAAAATGTGATCTTAATGAATCTACTGAATTTTTCGAAAACATATTTATATTTTACTGTTCATTGAGTGATAAAATACATTTGAAATATAAAATCTAATTTCTAATCTAATTCTAATCTAATAAATCTAATTTCCATTAAAGGAAAACAAATGTAAAAATTAGTTTATAATAACAAAACGAGATGAATATGATTAAATTTAATAAATATTGGATAAATTAAAATGACTTTTATCCATTGGTCTGAACTGATATAGGCAGAATATTTTCTTAGCTACGTAAAGGAATTATAATGTATCCCAAAAGATCCCGAAAATTTTTTTTCGATTTTTTTATATTTTCAATAAAATTAAACAATTTAACGAAATACTCTTTTAATTAGAAATATCATTACTAATATCAAAGATTTTTAAATTATGCTTCCGTGGTATAAATTTAGACTTTCTTTTCGAATAGAAAATAGGTTTTATGAAAAAAAGATTTTTGAAGATCAACTAAGTTCTGGTAAAAAAAAATTTAACTAGTTCTGTGAAAGCCAAAAATGTTATTGAAAATGATTAATATAAAGAAATATTGAAACAAGTAATTAAGGATAACACAAAGAATAACACTTTCCAAGAAAAGTAAAAACCAAAGACTTGAGGGTTGTATTGATGAATTACGACCAATGATGAATTATCATTATTAGAAATATCGATTTTGAATATTTTCGGCCAAGGATCACAGGAAAACAATTAAAGCTTGTTTTAAAGTAAGAAAACTTTTTTAAAGTAATACACAATATATATATATATATATAAATTAAATATTGTGAAAAAATATTTAAGTTCGCGTTGTTATTTTTTCCCTTAAACTTCTAAAAATCCTCGTCAAAATGCAAAACTTTTACTATAAAAAATAATATCAATTTAATCTATTTCTTTTCTATGTACCTTTTTCATGGAAAAAAATATTCAAAGACTTTTCAATGAGGAAATCTTGGGAAAGGGAGATACTCAATTAATTTCAAAATTATCATTGGCTTAAAATAATAACAATAATAGTTAGAATAATAATAATAATAATACTTTATATGAATTCCTTCTTCAACTTAAAACAGCTAATTAAGTTTTCCCTAACAAAAGTCGGATTGATAATTAATTATTTAATTAATTTTTTGAAAATTTATTTACGAAATAGTTCAAAATGAATTTCAAATTGGAAATAATGAACAAGCAATTTCGATATCCTCAGAAATTATGAAAAATTTAATTGGTAAACACAATCAATGTTTTACAAAGGAATGTTGCTGGTAAGTCTGTTCAGTAAACAATGGCTCAGACACTGATATCAAATCTCCCAATAACAATGATGGACAGAAAGCTAACAGAAAAAATGGTATCGCTTTAGAACTAGCAGCAAAATTTCTGGCCCGGTAATTAATTGGTTTTCCTCAATATTTTAATATAAGGAGATCACAAGTTTAACGGAAGTCGCTATCAGAAATCCTGGATAGTCAATCAGCCAATGGAAACTCACATGAATCTCAATAATTGTTTGGTGAACTTTGACAATACAAACGATAATATTTCTATTTAACGATTGACAAAAGATTGTTCGATAAACCAATTCTTTAGAAAATGCTTTTTCCGTGACAAGCAGGATTTTCAAACAGCACCACGCTTCACTGACCGTTCCTTTTGCAAATATCAAGCTACAATATAAAGGTATATGTCAAAGAAATATGATGGAAACTATGTGACAGAAGTTCATCTCATGAGGTCTCTTTCGAAGGCAGATAAATTTCCATGTCTTCCCTAATCAAGTGAAATTTCAAAGTTATCATTGATTTCTGTTAAAAATTTTTACTTTCTTATGTAAAGTTAAGCTTAACTCTTATCTTATATAAATATTGTCACATACCCTATTGACTTCAACATGGGAAGAATTGATCAGTTCTGGTAGAAACAATAGTTTAAAAATGATGAATTTTCGTGATATTTTAAGATGAAACATGAAAATAACAGGAAACCTGATTTTGGTTCAATACTGCGGTAACGGAATCCGAAACATAAACCACACGTCCATCTTCACATTGACAAACAAAAAGAAACCCATCGGCAGCCTGGATCTAAGATTAAATATAGCGTGATCAGAGAAAATCAGAAACCTCAAGTATTAAATGTTTTAATTCTTGATCGGATAAAAACGACGGTTTATAAGATCCATCCACACCAGTATTACCAGTTCCTAGTGTTTTAAAATAATACTAATAATTATTTTAAATACTAATGAAACCCCTCAATGTTTTCATATGCGTGACTGCCATGCGCAAAATAGTTAATTTATCGGGTCTCCTGGCTAATGAGCTGCAAGTCGGAACCATGTCACATAGCTCGCTGATGTATGCCGTCATTTTATTACGTCTTCTTCGTTCAATTTCACAATGGCTTTCCCTGAAATAAGATTTTAATTGATAAATACATTTAAATACTCAACACCTTGCATATCGTTCTTTATCAATTTGTTCTTGATCTCTATCAGTTGTTGTACCTTCTGGAGTTACATCTTCTCTAAAAATGTTAAGAATTAAGCTATAATACTCAATTTGTAAATAATTTACTGACTCTTGTTCACTTTGTAGATCATTATCCCTACTAAATTCTGATCTTGAATGTTCCATTGTCTAAAATTAAAGAAAAATGATTTTTCTGTGATAAGAATAAAATAAATCAAGTCTTTTAACCCACAGTTTAAAATTATGAATTATTAAAATTTTACATATAATTAAAATTACATGAAAACGTTAAAAGAAATTCTTATATTTAATAATAATCAATGTGAATACATTTTAAAATTTCAAAAGATAATTTCTAAAACACAACTTTAAAATTAGCAATTATTATGAACTAATAGATTATTTAAAACAAAATGGTAGTTTCTTTATAATAAATAGTTTAAATATAATTATAGTTCTTTCGTGGTACAAATTTTAATTATTAGTATGACCACATTAAATTAATCAATAGTTTAAATTGTGAAATATCATTAAAATATATGATTAAGGTTTTTTTTCTATTATCAAAATGTGAATTATGAAGTATGTGAGAGATGAAAACATTGACAAATCTTAAAATGTAATTTCAAAATCATGACCTTAATCATAATTTGTCAATGTTTTCATCTCTCACATACTTCAAAATATTTTTTTTCAATTTTTGAAAATCTTAGTCAACAATTTTTGTAAATTCTGAAGAATAATTTTCAAAATAATTTCATTTTAAAATTCCTAAATTTTATGATAACAATTTATCTTACACAACATATATATTAACAATTCATTCAAAAACAAGTTTCGTATTCAGGTATCAATCATTCAAAAACACTTAAAAACTTCAAATTGCAACTTATTATTAATTTTTAATTATTTAAGTATGTAAATAATTTTCGATATAAATGTATTACATTTAATGTTTAAGGTTTTCCTGTTTTTCTCACGCTTACAATGTAATTTACTAGTAAGGAAAAATGCAATTTGAAAAAAGACGCATATTTGTTTTTACAGTAAACATTGACTTTCAAGTTACAATTAGATGTAGAGTGAATATGAAATATATACTGCCTGCAAACAATAAAAAGTGAATTTTTTGTATTACAGTAAATAAGAAAAAAAGTTTTATTTTTCAAATATATCAGCAATGATGTAACATTAATAGAATTCATTCTTCTTTAATATTTAGAGCTGCTTTTCAGAAAGCAATAATCTGGTTGATGTTATAAAATTTCGTGATGAAGACCGGCTTGTATCCCGGTCCACAATTTATCAAGGTATTTGCAAATGGTATTTTGGAATCGTTTACTTAAAGAATGAAAATATCCAATATCATTAACACTTAACTTTGGAGATAACAGTAATTTTGAAATTTTACTGTCCCTAAAGTCATTTAACTTTTGAACATTTTTTTACCAACATGTGGTTGAGCATTATTATTCAGTTGAATGAAAATGCTTTTAAACCTATGCATCTTGTTTGAAACTTCAGGAGATATTATCCTTGCTTACTATGGATACTTTTTTTCTTGCATTATTGTCATGATATCTTTCACAATTAAATGAATACAACTTGAACTAATTTTCGTCAATATCTACATAATTGTCCCGTGTATTATCTTTATATATTATATTGGGTTGTCCGGAAAGTTCGTGCGTTTTTTTATTAGAAAAACAAAGACTGCTTTTTTACAGAAAAATATATTT
>JBBMKC010215007.1:0-12695 GCA_037834085.1 Bipalium vagum | reverse complement strand
ATATATTTATTGTCAAGTCCTGCCACAGATTTTTTCTTAGTAAATTTTAAGGGTAATTTATTTAAAATTCTTTCTGCTACTTCAGAATGTCACACAAAATAAAAACTCAGCTACAATCCATTTTTATAATTAAAATTTATTTTTATTTTATAAAAATCAATAATATTTAAGTAAAAATAATATAATTATTTTAGACTTTTATAAAATTTTAAATTTTTTTATAAAATCAATGATATATTTAATAAATTTATTTCTCATAAAAAAACCACAAATAAAATTTTTTAGAAAATGTGGAAAAATATTACAAGTCAATTATAAAAATTATCCAAAAAAATATTGGAATGTCATTTTGAGGGGCACTTTTTGAGATATTTCATTAAATGACAAAACCATTGATCGATTGATTCCAACAATGGAAAATGTGATTTGTCACCAGAAAATGACAGGTACGTTTTTCGATGGAAACAAAAGATGAAATTGGCCTTTCCCTCTCCAAAAAAGGTGGAGATAAATCTCTAATTGACTTGTATCAATCAAAAACTTTTCAGAAATGCCAAAATATTCCATCTCACACTTGAGAGGATAATTTTCCCCAGACAAAGGACTGGCGAAACAAAAGTTGATGAGGACGAACAAAATATCGAAAAGAAAAAATACTTAATTGATAACAAAAAATGTAAAAATAAATTAATATTAGAAGAATTGAAAATTTACACTCTCCTCTTATTGGATTTCTAAAAAAATATAGAAATATTTATAAATAAAACAAATAAAAAATAGCTATACAACCAGCAACTAATTGATATTTAATGTCATAAATCATTTTTTGACTTAGTACTTCTGCTACTATTACTCCGAAAGAAAAAAGACCATTGGTTGCGGTGGCAGTGGTGATGGTGCCATGTTGGTAGTTAAGATTTTCGGAAATCGTCCACATGGAGTGTGTTACTTCGTTACCAGGAGATACACCTATAGTATAGATAATTTTTCAGTTTTTGTTGATTTTTTTTCCAGCTGTCCATAACAGAGCATATCACATTAGGTACTACACTGGCCGTATTAGCAGTATTATTAGTTGAAGTAGTAGTAGCAGTCGTGAATTTGAACAAGTAGATGATGTCCTAATTTGATGTTGAAATGTGACCAAGAATAGCAATATAAAACCGGTACGTATGTTGATGTGGGTTAAGAGTTTTTAATAGACACAACCCTTTATAATTATGATAGTTGTATACTAGTTGCAAAGGCAAGAGACAGGCAAAAACAGAGATAGAGAGTCAGAGTCAAATAACAGCAAAAATGTATTATTGGTCTGAGTGGCTGTGATTAAATCAAGTAGAAAGTGATGATGATAATAATTCTGGTAACATATTTGAAATATTGCAATTCAAAAGGGCTCACAGATTGACAAGAAATCGCATCACTAACTATAATCGTCATCATCATTATAGCGGAGGTACACACTGGCAACGTAAAAAAAGTGTTTGTATTTCTCTCGCAATATGACACGTGCTTGAGAGAAATAGAAATTGATCTATATGTGCCGCTGGTATGCGTGTACAATTGCACGTTTGTAAGTGTGTACCAGAAATCAGAGTGTGTTTTATCAAAAAACCGGTTACGTGCTTTTGCCAGCCAAATGACCCTAAGCCACAACACATACATACACACAGTCATACATCACGACGGAAAGTCATCGTGAAACAAAGACAAAACAGAAGGATGGACATTCACCGGACAGAAATTGGACAAGGAAATGTCGGACATTATACAAATAAATACGATCGCTAATTGGTGAAATGAACAAACATGTTGGCCGGAGATGTTACTTTATACTTTATGAGAAACTGGCGATTATCAATACTATTATTTTGTCATGGAAAGTTAGTCTGGAAATGGAGACAGACGACAAACATTGATATAAAGCGATATAGTGATGACGATTATCGATAAATGTCTCAAATAGTATTAGTTGTAGTAGGTTGCAATTCGTTAAGTTGCTATGGTGCTTGGTCGCAACGGAATTAGGTAATTCATTATCATTACATAAGACTATCGATTAGTAATGACCCAGTTTTAATACGAATCGAAAACGATTCAATTTGTAATGATTAACAAACTAATTTAGTTTCACGTTTTATCAATGAATGGAGGCAGTCTGATTTTTCGAAGAAATCAGAAAATAAATCAATTTCACAAACCAATTCAACGAAGTGTCAAATTAGACAAAGAGAAATGGTGTTGGCAACGATCAGTGAGACTAAACTATGCTCATCCGAACAACTCGACTAATGATAACAATATTAAAAATAATTCGTTATTTTATTAATAATTTTAATTAAATAATAGAGAAAAATAGCAATTTTAATAGTAATCTAAATACCGAATAAGTAAAAGTAATGTTTTTTTCTGTAGTAAAGAAAAATTTTTAATAATAAAATATAATAAATAATCAGCAAAAAATAAATAATAATAGTTGTTCAAGAAAAATGAAACGATTTATAATAAAACCGAGTATTCCTTAATAGAAAAAATAAGTTCTTATTTAACTATTTTCAATTAGCAAAATTCTCAGAACACCACGTTGTGACTGTCAGGAATAATTCTCGGAAAACTTTTAACAACAATATTCATTTGAAATCAATATGTAAAAAAAGAGGAAGATAAGATTTTGATAAAGAAATATATTGTATTGGTAATCGGTTTTATTGACCAATGACAAAGATAATTTTTAATTTCTGGGCAGAGTCAAGTATGAGTATCTTTGGCTCTTATCAGTCAATATATCAATCATGCTAATGAACTCGTACATTTGGAACTGGTTTTCCTGATTGAGATATTGCTTCCTAAAATAACTGCCATGTCTGGAAAATAATTTTACCATCTAATCAGTAATAATTTACATATTGATTTAATTTTTCTTTTGTATGTTAAATTAATGGGATAAAAATCAATTTTTCTGAGGTAAAATGTTTTGTGAAAATTATGAATAATATTTTGTAAGATTTTTTTTTATAATTAAAAAAATATTTTTAATTAAAATACTCTTATGCAATTTAAGAAATAATATTCAGTTTGTTTAAATATCTTTCAGAAAGTTAACTTTTATCATAAAAAAATTTGAAAATCCTATAATAATTAATGTGAACATAAAAAAGCTAGAAAAAACATAATTTTTTTTCTGAATTTTAATTGGTTTAAAAGGATTGTTATAAAATTTTGGACTTTAATTAAGTTATCTTAATATTGCCAAACAAATTTAAATAAAAAATACTATTATAGTAAATAAATTCCTTAAGAAAAAAGATATACTTCATAAGAAAAATACTTTACTTAAATGAAACCATTTGAGTTAATTGTACATAATGTGGAAGGAGTACATCTATGACCTCAGTGATAAGTAAACATTTAAGAATTACTGACTCTTTAAATCGAATATATATACTCTAGTAATTTTAATTTTCAAAAATTTCATATTTCAAAACAAAAATAAAATATATTTAATAAAATTATTATTTTGTACTATTGACAGGTATTTTTAATAAATTAATTAATCAATCTGAAAAATCAATTAAACCCTCAATACAAAAAACATGATAAAAAATTGTCAACTGATTTTGATCATACAAACAAACATGTCACAATTAAAATAACAGTCGAAGATCAGATAAAATAAAGAAATATCACCAGTTTTTATTACTTCCGCATATAAAAGTGCAAAATCAATAAACACGTGAATAACATTGTACATAGGTCTATTAAAAATTTATAATTCTATTTAAATCTCCAAGTTCACGTTACACAATTCAGACAAAATCACCATTCATGGTTCATTAATCATGAGGAATAAAATAATAATTTGAAAACAAATCAAATGTCTAGATAATACATTTACTAATCAGATCTTGTTTTCACAATTATTTGCTTTAAATATCAGTTATTTAAATTTTATTTTTCAAAATAATAATAAAAACTCTGATAAAATCTATAAAATAATCAATCTTTTATGAAAGTCTCTATTAGAAAAGATATTGATTATTAAAGTCCATTTAGTCTTAATTCAACGATGAAACATTCACAAACAGTAGCTGGACAAGGCTATAATAATCCAGTTCGAAAAAGTTTGCATTTTTATGGACTTAACATATAAGTAACGTTTTTTATTGTAGAGAACTGATAATAATAAAATGAAACAAAACAAGAAACTCACATTAGTCATCATTCCATTATTAGAACAGGTTTGGTTTGGGACAATTTGTCTCATCGGAAGCTGCTTAGGTTGCATATTATCTTCTACAAAAAACAGAATTATAAAACTCTTTTACTAAAACGCAGAACATTAAAGAACTAAGGAAAATTTGACAAAAATTGTGGATGTTACAAAGAAAATTCGAGCCCACAAGTAATATCATCAAGAGTAAATCATTTGTCACACATCAATAACATTTTCCGGTAAAAATCAACAAAGCAATTGGCAACTTTAAAGTACATTTATATTATAGTAATTAGCATTATTTATCACCCTCTTCACCATCATATAATCATCGTCGTAACATCGGTTGAATTCTATTGGTCACAAGCAAACTAATTTCAATGCGTTTATCCAATAAATGGCACATCACGGCGTTATGTGAAGTATAATTGCGATAGATGGAATTGTCATAAGTGCGCGCGCCATCATAAATCATTAACTTGAAAATATGTGATCATTATTGATTGAATTTATTCAATAAAACCAATTTTTAATAATAAAATAACTGACAACAATTTTATCAGCTTTGTTCTGTGTAATTAAGTTCAATACCCACTTTCAAATCATTGATCTCGATGAAATTGGAATATCTATACATATATCAATAAATTATGGTTATATTGAGAATCATTTAAATATATTGTTACAAATATGAAAAGATATTGATCATGATAAAAGATGATTCCGTTTACAAATGAAACGGATAGCTGCAGTAAATTTTTTCCAGATATAAGCAAAACCAATATTGCATAGTGATACATTTTAACCAGTAGCAACAAATTATTGACAGTAGTCTTTCGTCAATATCACTTAAGAACTGAAATGTATAGTTTTGTGAAAGTTCAGCACTGAGTTCAAATTCAAATTAGAGATACATAATCAATAAAACTAACAAGGATATAGTTTTTATTTCATGCCACATAAAAAATTATCCACCTTTTCACAAAATTTAGAGATACAGTGACAATTTGACAAAAAAAAATTCTTTTCCACCTGCTATACTAACAATACGATATTGAAATAAATCAAGTACCAAAAAAGCCATGTTCATGTTGTTAAATATTCATTTCCAAAAATGATTTGTGAAACACATCTATCAATATTTACTGGTGAAAAATTAGAATGGATCCATTAAAACATGTTCATTGCCAATTTTTACAAACCACTAACAGCTGATCGTTTTTCAGTCTAATTTGCGGACATTGATCTGTGAAACTGGTAATATTTTTTATAATACATATTTAGGATACATTGTTCACAACAAGAGACAAATAACGGTTTCAATTCACGATATCACTTCACACATTTCGATTTTCGTGGCACAGTTTAGAACTGAAGCGTTTTGACAAAACAGAGAGACAGAGAAAATTCAAAATTTACACCACATTCAGTCCAAAGATCATAATACCCAACCGTATTACAATGATACACATGCAAGGAATTCATTTGTTTGTGAAACACAATGACTACGTAACCTTACGCGGTCTCTGCAATTAAAATTCGAATCGATACTAATTGACATGTTAAGATTTTATCCACTGAAAAACAACCATATCTCCTGGACTCACAACATCAACCAATTTCCACTGGAAAAAGTATTGAAGTAAACATCGAGTCCTATGAGTTCCATTTTAAAGAGAGGTTGTATATCCTATCAAAATCTATATTTATCTCATCACAAAACTTGATAATGGACAAACTGTTGCATTCTATTGTTTAATGACATCAATTAGTGAGCAAGCCATACGCAGCGACTACAGTAAAAAAACAATTTGCTCAAAGTAACAAGAGAGAGAACGAGAGGCCATGAATTAATTAGTCGGAAAACATTCTTTGCTTAAAGTAAATAAAATAGTGATGATAACAATAATAGTGGAAAAAAATAATAATAAACAGTACACGTACGTTGCTTATTTACAATGACCATGTTACAGTTTGGTTGCGGTATGCTGGTCATTTGATTCGCCGATTTATGTATTGGCATAACATTCAAATTGGATTGCGGATTTGTCAAATAGGCCTCCATATTGGAGTATGACATAATTTGTTCGTCACAAACGGAGTTTTTGTGAAGCATTTCTAGAAACAAAAAACGATACACATCTCAATAACATCATAATGAAACAATGGAACGGTGAAAGGGTGTGAGAAAAAAGAAATCGCTACTATTATTCTCGACCAATTGTCCTATCTACACGGTACATGACAGAAGTCTTTGTCGAGTTTTAGAAAAAAAATCCACAATAAGTTATATAAAACAACAGAAAAATGTGACTTCATTATTATCCAGATCGAGGTCATACAAACTGTCAAGATCGAACAATCATAGTAATAATAATATTAATAGTAATATCCACATGCAAATCACAGCTTATGATAATATTTTCGCTTCAGTTTGCAGTTACCATTATAACATGCATGTATGTATGTTACAATCGTGTATGTGAACATAAGTGTATACATAGATATAAAAATATATGTAGTATACATGTGAGTATGTACAATTGTTGTAATCGTGCGAGTGTGTGTAAGTGTCAGTAATTTGTACTACTACTAGTATTCAACTTCATTTATAACAAGCAATGATTCGTACAAACAATTTGACTCACTGGCTCTCTCACTTGATCTGTATGAATGCAAATCTTTGATTATTGATTCATTCATATCAGATACAGATGCGGCAGAAGTAACATGCAGGCACGATTACAAGCAACATTATATTCCACGATTATTATTATTGTATAATTCTTAACTGGTTTGCATGTAGTGGAAAATATTTCCCTTTCCATTTGTTAGACATTAATTTAACTCAAACTACTTAGACATTTAACAAAAAATAACGAAGAATTTGGAGGCATATCCTTTGCGACAGACCAAGAAAGCAAAATAAAAGGACCGATCTAAATAAATTTTCGGCACCGATATTTAAGTTCGCTTGAATGAAAGTATTTTTATTCCAAAAATCTTTATATTAATTTTTTTGTAAAATAGTCATGTTATTCAGACAAAAGAACTGATTGAAAAGTTTTGCTTAAAAAACGTACGAGAGGAAATATAAAAATGTAAAAAAAATCAAGATTTAAAAATTAAAACTTTAATGTATTAGATAAATATTCAAAACAAAATACCGAATGGCTAAAAGTTATGTTACACTAACATTTTTATTAAGGTAACAAGAACAAATGACTAAAATGAGAACTGTATCTAAAATTTAAATAATAGCCTAAAAATAAAAGTAAATAGTGAAATATTGATTAATAACTTTATCATTATTACTTTATTATAAAAATCAATACTTGTAAATAACTGGACTAATTTTAAAAAAGATTATTTTTAATTTCAAAGAACTAATATCAATAATATAATAAAAAATAAAATTTACCTGATATCAGATATTTTTGATATAACTAATTTCCAAAAATAAAATATCGCATTTAAATATGTAAGTGTTTAAAGTGATTTAAAACAATAATTTAAAATTAATCTTATTATAATATAAAAGAACTATTCTTATTAAAAATGAACAAATTTTCACACTTAAATTATAATTTTATAATAAATATTATATCTACTCTAAATATTTATGATTTTTGGAAGAAATATTTTATTTAGTAATTGAATTTGAAAATGATTATATGTAAAATTGAAATTTCTTTTAAAAAACTTAATGAAACTTAAATTTTCATTTTAAAATGTTTCAAAACATCGTTGAGAATTTTTCGAAAATATTTTCCATTAATTATTTAATTAAACAATGAAAAAACAAATAACCATTTTTAAAAAAAAGAATGAAATTTACCAATGAAAATAAAATTCTACATTTAAAAAACTACTTTTTACACGTTCATTAATAAAACGTGTTACAGCTTAAAAGGTTTAACTGGAAATTATTTAAACAAAACATTAAATGATTTCTAACTTCCCTTTTGAAAATTAATAGTATCTTACAAAATTAATAGTTCTTGGTTTCTTTCGGCCGGAACTCCTAAATTCGATTTGATGTGGAGATAGAACTTTTTGTTTAGGTGGAAGCCCTCATACTGGAAATTGTTCTTCTTTCGATTCTGAGATTCTTTCAGACTAACACTTCTCCAAATGAAAATTCTTGGTGACCTATATTCTTCTTGGATTCACTCATTCTCTTTGTCGCCATTTCCAAGTTCCTCATGGTTTACCTTGTAATATTGATATACTGATTTTTATGGTTCTCTACACAGACATGAAGAGATACCTTGTAACCAAAAACAATTTCAAAAAAGATAACTCTCTGTAACTTTGTTGGTTAGCATTGGTCGATTCTGAAATTGATTCTTAGTAACAATTCGTGACAGTTCTTTTCTACAAATTCTCTCATTAAGAATGTAATGATAATGTATCGAATCCTCAGTATCAGTTTTCTACTAAATCATTTGATTGACGCTGATATGGTAAAGTGAACTCTTGTTTGATTTCCAACTCTTTCCATTTCTGCTGTAACCATAATTTTTCAGATTTCTCACTCTATCTATCAAAATAATTTTTTTACAGAATTTATATAGATCTGCTGATTTATCACGATAGACTTCATTTAGCTTGTCAATGTGTACAAATTAACAAGGTTATTGAAATAATCGATATTTATGTAAAGCTCCAGCTTTGCCAATACAGGTCACGCCGATGACGTCTTGTTCCAGGAAATATGGATTTCATCTTAGAATTAGAACCGTCTTTGTGCTGGTTTTATTTATTTTGCGTTTCTCATAGATAATACACTTTCAAGCATGTAATGGTCGAGCTTTACAAGGACACCAAAAATATAAGTTCATTAAAATTTGGAATATTTTCTTACTTTCAAAATGTCACCCTTCTGTGTGAACTTCTTTTAAAGAATTTTTGACGAACTCTTCTGAGATTATAATGAAATCTCGTTAATCTTTTCCTTGTCCCACTACATTCAGATCATTTCTATGCATTTATAAAAATTACTCAAACATTTTTCTGCAGTCTACTCTTCCTAAGCAACCATATTATCAAACCCACAAAACAAAAACTGGTCTAGTCGGATTTAATTCTTCCTAATTGTCAATTAGTACTATGAACTACCTTAATGTATCTGGTTTTCGATTTCTCCAGCTTTGCTCTTTTAACTCTAATAACATTGTGCACATATACGTTCCCAAATTCTCGATATGCCATCAGAACTTTTTATATCAGAACTTATACTTTTTTCTCATTTTTCAGATACATTAGTTCAAAATCAAATTCCGATTAATTCATTAATCATACCTTAAATTGTGACATGATTGGATTTTTCGTATTATTCATAAATACTAAAACTTTGAGATTAATGCGTGCCATAAAGTGTTTACCATACAAATATTTTATGAAGTGCAGAAACAATTTTTATGATGCCACCGATTCTTTCCTTTTAACACAATTCACAAGCGTATGTGCTGACAATATCTTAATTTTTGAACGACAACTGCCAATTTTCAGTGATTTAACTATTGAGTTTCGACTCCTATCTTATAAGTTTTGTAAAAAAAAATTTGGCGAAAAATAAAATTTAAATAATACGTTGGCTAATTTAAAATTATGTATTTTAATTATTAAATTATTAATTTAAAATTAATTAAATAGATTAAAAAATGTTTTTTAAAATATTAGTTTAGGAGCGACTAATGATTTTTAATCAGTAGCGTGTCTTTCTAAAATTCTTAAATTATAAATTTCGGAAATTTTTAGAAATTATTTTTATTTTTAGTAATAATTAAATTTAAAAATATGTTGTGATTGAAAACTGAACTGGCCAATCAGAGACACTAAAATTGAAAAAGGCCGGCAACTGTAGAAATTGCTATGGAAAAGAAGAAACTGCATCACACGCCTTATGAAGCTGCATCGAAAAAAGCACAATGATGTACGCGATATCTTAGTTGATTTGTTGTCCACACTTAAAAAGGAATGGGAAATGCACGTTGAAAAGAAAGGAATTTTTCAGCAAAAAAAACTTAATTCTGATATACAATTAGTGAATAAGAGGCTTAAAAGATACCTAACTATAGACGTCAAAGTCCCTTTTGAATCAGAGATTTCTATCATGGGCAATGACGAAGCAAACAAGCAAAAATATCAGACTTTGTTAGACGAAGATCAATCAGAGCTCGGAAGAACATGATACTATGATATCAGAACATTTATAGTCGGAGCCGGGGGTTCGTGGCGCCCATTAAACTACCAAAAACGCGGAGCATTTGGATTTAAAATAGCAGAAATTAATTCAATTATGAAAAAATGTGCAGCCGGACGATCATTAATAATATCTGGAAAAAAATTCATAGCCAGAGCAGAGACAAACATTTAAAAACTTCCCCGTGTCAATGATTTGAAATAAATAACATTGATTTAAAATAATAAATAAATCTTTGATTTGAAATAAATCACTGTTTTTGTTTTTTTTTATTATTTTAAAAATATACAAAGATTTACAAGATAGATATGCTGATGTTGAAATGATAGATGAAATGAACAATATTCAAAATCCAACACCAAGAGAAAAACTTGAAAGAGGTTTTTAAAAATTAATGACGAAGAGCAAGGTTATAAAACTATTTGAAAAATTTGAAGAATTAAAATCTAAAAGTAGAAAATAACTAACAAATGAACTTCATAAAGAACTTAGAAAACCAAAACTGTATCTTAAAGTTAAGGCTTTTAATAAAAATGATATTTGGAGTACAGAATTAACCTTTGTATCAGGTGAAGGTGCATATTAAATAATTCAACAGTTATTGATTTATACAGACACAAAATTTTCTTTTGCTGTTCCTTTAAAAAATAAAACTGGAAAATCTATAATAGATGCTTTGATAAAAAATTTGGAGACTACCTAATCTAAAAACTGGCGATTCATAAATATACTGAGTTCTATAATAAAATATTTGATGATTTTTGCGATGATAAGAAAATAGAAATTTATTTAACTGGAAATGAAGGAAAAACTGTTATCATTAAAAGATTTAATAAAAATTTAAGTACATTCAATTCTCCTTTTATGTGGTAGATACGGACCATAAAAAGTCGCATAAAAAACACATATTTATATACAAATTGATAGATACGGACCACTGTCCTGGAAATTTTTATCTAATGATCCCCCCATTGGAATTTGAAATGTTAGTATGTTAGTATGTATGTTAGGGTCTTCTACCTTTTCATGACCTGGTGCATTATCAAGAATTAATAAGATCTTAAATTCAAGACCTTTCTCTTTCATATAAATTTTGACTTCAGGTACGAAGCAGTTATTAAAGCACTGAGTGAAAATAGCTGTAATTACCCAAGCTTTTTTGTTAACAAATAAAATGTACAGGTAGCTTATTTAGATCTTTTCCTTTTATTGCACGCGGTTTTAAAGATCGATTTACAAGCAGTGGTTTCAACACTCTATCTCCAGATGCATTGCTGCAAACCAGTAAAGTAACTCGATCTTTGGCAGCTTTAAAACAACTTGCAGATTTTTCGGAACTTGCTATATAGGTACGATTACGCGTTTATTTCCAAAATAATCCGGTTTCGTCAGCGTTGAAGACTTGATTGGCACAATATTCACCATCTTTAATAATTTTGGCAAACTTTTCAGAGTATTTTCCAGTGGCTTCTTGGTTTGAAGAAGCGACCTCACCTTTTATCTTCATATTTTGGAACGAATGTCTTTTTATAAAACCAGTAAGCCGTCCTGTACTAGCCGAAAATGAGAATGTAGATGACTCTGATTCCATTATCCGTTCGTAAAACCTAAGAGCTTTCTGTTTAATTAAATATCCATTTATCGGAATTCTTTTGAGTCAAATCTTCAATCAAAATTACGAGGGATTTTTCTGTTTTTCTATGTTGAATATGATAATTTAGTGCTCAAATTTGTACTAAATCTAATGGATTTCCGTATTGATACCTCTTTTTTTTAATTGCTCTAATTGTTACGATATTATTTCACTGTAAACACTGTCGTAACACTTAGCTCGAAAAGTTTACTGACCCCTTCACTTTTGTCAGTACGTGTACGTAAATAAATGAATCAAGACAACTACGAACAATCACAAAATGTTTCCAAATAATCAATAAAATGTCTTCAATCAATCACGCTGAAAATCAATGTCAAGAATAATAATCAATTAAATTAAAATTAAATAATCCTTTTACAGTCTTAATAATTATAATAACGATAACTAATCTAGACCCTATTGCGGTCTCTAACATGCTTTTACAAGGGTTTACAGGGATGTGTCCTTGGCTAACCCAACATAATTGTTGATTTACCCAAATTTTAATATCTACCAATTGCTGTGGTATTCTCTCCATTCATCAAGCGATTAAGTATATATATATATATACACTAGTAAACATTCGTTTAAGCGCACTTAAGGAAATGAGTACACTTTATTCTTTATAATAGTAATAATTA
>JBBMKC010214996.1:0-12697 GCA_037834085.1 Bipalium vagum | reverse complement strand
TTTTAGGCATTTTTTAAAGTTAAAATATTTTGTGATATTATTAAAACAATAATTTTGATTTTATATTGACTTTTTAAGTTTATGGAAAATTTTAACTTTAAGTTATTATTTTGACTTTATTGACTTTTGGGGTCCTAGTAATGAGTGCTTTCAAACTTATTGATTTATTGTGTTTCTATAGAAATCTTGTTAGATTTTAAGTTATACTTTTATAATTAAATTTACAACCTTGGGAATAAATTCAAGGACAGCATTTCGAAGAACCCTAAAAATTATTGATATTACAAACACATTACAGTGTGGCCAGACTCAAATATCAAATCGTATCATTGTTTGATAATAAAATAACAAAATTATTAATGACCAAATCGACAACATAGTTCTAAAAACGTTTAAAGACAGAATAATAATAATAACAAATATATTACTTTGTAAATTGATAATCAAATTCAAAATTAGTTGATCGACAGAAATTGGGAATTGGAAAGAAAATAATAAACCAATAACTATCACCAATTCAATATTGACCAAAAAAATAAGCTGGGCAGGGTTTACTCTATATCTTGTAATAGCATTTCCATAAACTTGCATGAGAATAATTTTTTCCTAAAGATATTTCAAACTTTGATACAGAAATTGTTTTAAACAAATCCTCCCCTATACTTTTTTTCTATTTTTCCCGTTTTTCTTGCATTTATCTTTTCATTCTTATATAGAATTTACTCTTGTCAGTCAAAAAACCAATCCACTCATTGACTGATACCTAAGTATTCCTTTCTTTTATGACTTTTGAAACTCGCTGAGTAGCAGCTTAATACTCCATATGGCCACCACTCAGGAAAATAACTACTGAGGAGTTTAATTATATTTATTATAATGTTATGTTATTCTTATCATTATTAATAATTTTATTATCATTCATAGTTTTTTTATTCTTGAACTTTTTGAGGTTTATTACACATCTCAACACCTTGGGTGGTGTCGTTTTAATTTTTATTACTATCATCCTAAATAATAAAATAAATGTAAGTATGATATCAATATCTCTGTGCAAGATTGATATTATATATAGCTTAAAATTTTAAGAGTAATTGCATTAAATTCCTTTTCGTTTGTTGTATTATACATATAATTAATTTTCTGCAATTTAATTAACTCAATTTAGAAATATGATTGTTTCTATTTATCCTGAAAATGGAATCTTTCGATTATATTGCTGAATACTTCATGTACCATTTATTATTGATGCATGGATTCTGTTATATCTCATTAATTAATGAATTTTGGATATGTATTCATAAAATATAATAACCTTAACTTAATCAACCCAATCTTATATATGATTTCAGTTGTACCATAATTTATTTCAATATTATTTTTATTTTTAATAAATTCCGCTACATTTTCAGATAAATATTATACTTTAAAATTTAATTTTTTTTAACTTATCAATTATTAAAACAATTTTTCATTATATATTTTCATATTATATACACAAGCTTCATAAAAAAATTATAATAATAAAAATCATTTTTAAAGAGCAGCGGAATTTAGTAATTTAAGTTATAGAAAAATCCATTAAGTAAATTTATTTAATTAAAAAATCAATTGTGTTTTTGATGATACTACATTGATATCTTAATATTATAAATATGATCATGTATATTACCTTGAATGAAAATTTAGTATAAAATTATTTAATAAATACTTCATTATAGATTAACTGAAAATCTGAAAAAATTAAGACATTATTGCAAAACCTTCGGAACTTAATCCTCATTTTCAATAAAAACACAACACTCAAAAAATAGAAACTGAACAAATAAAGATAACAAAATTTTTTTTATCAAACTACATGAAATAAATAACTTTTACGGACATATGTGTAATGTCAATATGAAATCATATCATCACGTGTTATGACAAAATCTTGGGTTCCTCTTGGCATGCTATTAAATAGAAAATTCATTTCTCCTTGAGGTATTTCGTTCCTTATTTATTGAGTTTGTTTTTTTTTTTAATATTTTACGAATACAAAGAAATTTCCATTGTTGGTGATCTGTGATATCACACACATGTTCAATATTAAATAAATCTCATGAATGTGTTGGCAAAATTATTCTTTACATTTATAATTCTAGAAAAAACTATGCTATTATACTGGTGATATGCGGTCTCGCATTGTATTGTACTAATACTATGAGAGTTTTTGTTAATAAAGTAAAAACGGTCTCAGGATTTCATCGATGAATCGAAGAGAATTCATATTATCTGATAAATGCAAGGGGGAAAAGAATCAAAAATATTGATTCTCAACTTATTTAAATGACATCCATACAAAGATGTAAATCTATCTGATTAAATTAGATTGATTAAAGAAAAGATGCAAGAGACAGCTGTGACTTTGTAATCAGTCGTCATATAGCATGGACTTTGTTAAATCAATGTTAATTAACTATGTGCCATTTTCTTTTAATTTCATATAGTAGTTTACACAATATTCCTAAGTTTCTGTGTATGTGTATTTTTCTTAGGCTGTACATATTAAACATTATACACAGTAAGTTCAAAATGTTCCAGGACTCATTATAAAAACCAAAAATAATGACACAAAATAAAATTTAGTTTTTAATTTTCAACATATGGCCTTTTTCCTTCTATACATGTCTGGAATCTTCCATACAACTTCTGAAAGGCGTCACGATACTGCTCTTTTGGAATCAATTTCAAAAGTTTTGTTACATTTTCCTGAATTTTATCAAAACATCTCCCCTTAAGGGCTGCTTTCATCTTTGGAAAAAGAAAATAGTCTGCCGGAGATAGATCGGGCGAATATGATTGGTGTTTCTTTTTCTTCGCCAAAAATCGCGAAACGACAAGTGATGTAAGTGCAAGTGCATTGTCATGCAAAAGGAACTATTCATATGATAATGCGAAATCCGATCTAACTCTTCGTATACTGTTCAAAAGTTGTTTCAGGACCTCTTGATAAAATGCTCTAGTTATCGTTTAACCTTGCGAAAAAAATTCACGGTGAATAATTCCCCGCGAATCAAAAAATACGATAAGCATTGTTTTAATTTTCGACTTTGTCACTCTGATTTCTATTTGTCTTCTTTCATTCTTTCCAAGCTATTCGGCTGTTTGGCGTTTTGTTGATGGATCATACTGGAAACACTACGTTTCATCGCATGTAACAATGTTATTTAAAAAATTTGAATTTCGGTCGGCATATTAAAGAAAATATTGAGAATCTTGTACAAGCTGCAATTTTTGATCAGACGTCAAAAAGTTTAGAACGAATTTCGGACATTTTAAGGCTAATTTTGTGGTTTCCAGTCATTAAAGTTCGAACTAAATCCACATTCTTTTCATTGATGCTGCTGGTGAGACGACCTTCTCTCCAGTGATTCACGGGCATTCTTGAACGTTAAAAACCATTCAAATACCTTGCTGCGACTCATGCAATCTGTTCATTATGCTTTTTGTATCATTTTAAATGTTTCTGTTGCTGCTTTCTCACATTTACAATTAAATTTGATTGATGCTCTTTGTTTCATTTCTTAGAATTATAATTATTAGAATTCAAATTATTACAATGTTAAAATTGATGTAAAATTAGAATTGATGCAGTTAATCAATAACTTAAGTGAATTACATGATATTTATATGGCATTTAGTTGAAAGTCTGTGTTAAATATTCTAAACGTTGTATTTCACATTTACAGTTTTTAACTCTAATTTTTCAGCTCTGTCCCGGAACTTTTTGAACCTTCTGTGTACATTTAAATATTTTGAACCATTGAAACATATTACTACACTTCACAGTATTATTGCATTTTGTTTTCGGTTTGTTACATACTTAGCTAAATAATAATTAATTTTTTATGAGATCAAAATGATTAAACACAGAAACAATTAAATAATCTTAATTTTATGACCATAGTCGCGCCTAAATAGTTCAATTTAAGATAATAAATATTTATCTTGTGTTTTCTGGATTACCTTCATTTTTTTAAAAAAAAGGACTTGATATTAATTGCATAATAATTATTTTAATACTCACTTTTTATCAAAATTTTAATGATTTTTACATTTTTATTAAAAGAAAAATTTTAAAGACCTGTATTACAATTATTATTATTATTATTATTATTATTATTATTATTATTATTATTATTATTATTAATTAGTTTATTTTTTATAATATTATTTTAAAGTATATTATTAAAAGGATGTATCTAAAAATAAAATTAGTCAGTAACCGAGCTTACAATAACATGGACTTCATTTCTTCAAAATCTTATTAAGTAATAGCAACTCCTTTGTGAACTGGAAATCGTTTCTATGTTCCCTGACATCGTGCCAAAAGTCTAATCAATCATATACTTCACTTCTATTAATTTTTTAATATGGACAATCTTGAGATATTAGTTTGACAGAAGTCACTGTTATCAATGAGCATCAAATATCACATTGTCTATGTCTTAAAACACGTCACTAGATTCTGTAAGTAATTAATAAATATTAATAAAACAGATTTTTTGGAAAATGATTTTAAAATGATTTTTTTATATCGTCACACAACAAAAATTAAATTTTAAAAATATTTATTTTTATTTGAAAAAAAATAATTTTCGCTTATTAACATTATTTTAGAAATACGTACCGTTTCTTATTTGGTATTATATATAATAACCTTTAAATTTTTTTATTATGTTTAAATCCTTTACTCATTTTTAATGCTAATGTAAATGATTTAATTAGATTGACAGGTTTCACTGTATTAATTTTAAGAATTATCAAGAGTTTTTTTATTATTTTAAAATATAAGTACATTATAAGAACCAGTTTACTCTTAAAAACCTACAATTGATGCCCAAATTGTTGCTTTTAAAAATCCATAAATTGATAATTTAGTCTTACCAATTGTCTTTAGGTGATGGAATATTGTCAGTGCACCCGAGCTCGTTAATTATTACTTAGGATCTCCAATCTTTCCACCAATCTGTCGAAACCTTTAGTTTAGAAATCGCTATTTCTACACAAAAATCAATTGATCAACAAATATTAAAGATCTTCTTTCTCAAAATGATGTCTTTCATTTTGTTATACAGCGAACGGAAAAGGTGAAGAAAATGACAATCGAGCTCTTGAATGGTTGTTTTAACAATATTTGCTTAGTGCAGTTTCTTATTATCATGAAAAGTTATTTTGACTCGTTTATCTTTTATTCTTTCTAATATAAAGTTATTCCTTTAAAGTTTATTCCTTTATAAGTGCTTGTTGATTGTCTTGTTTTTCCGTATTATCTCCCACTGTATAAGACCGGACAGATTCCACCAAGTAGAGATCATAATTTTCTTTGGGCGTATATCTTGTTTAATTCTGGGAATTTGATCAAGAAGGAACCAATCAATATTTTCTTTACTTTCAGTTTGTATAAATATATCATTTATCATCTCCTGTCATGGTTCGATGAAGAGAAAGTTCCTTGTGGTTTGTATTTCTCAGTGTTTGGCAAGATTTTCAGCTGCAACTTTTCAACGAATTTCTTTTTTTTATCTTGTATCCTTTCTAATATAATGTTTTTGTTGCGTCCATATAGCACACAGGCATTTAGTTCTTCCTACATTCATTTGATTTTACAAAGTGGATTAACTCGCATCTGCCTCTGGAACAAATTTCTGCATTTTTTACGAATTTCCTGTGTCACGAGTGCCATAAATGGGTAATCAATTGGATGGCTGATCGGTATGTTAAGTGTATTGAATGTTAAATGTGCCATTTTTGAATTTTTCGTATCAATATATTACAATAACCTTGGGAAGACATGTTTTTGTCCACTAATAATTTGCTGTCGCGCTTCTGCAATTTAACTCTGATTGGCTTGGGTGAAATTTTGATTTGGAAAAACTTGGTATTGTATTATAATATTTTGAGGTTGTCAAATTTTAATAAAATGAAATGACATAAAAAGCTTGTTATTCCAGTTTTTTATCATTAAAAAAACTAGTCAATTTGGGTTAATAAAAATTTTAGTCTAAAATGAAAAATATGCTTTGAAAATCGAAAACAAAAACCCCTATCCGATATGAAGTTTTATTAAATTAACTATGAAACTATATAACTATTAAGCTATGATTTATACCCAAAAAATAATATAAATTATAAATTATTTTAATATAAAGTGTATTTTATTCTTGTTAATTAACAGTTGATTGGCTCTTTAAATTTTCAATATTTTTACTTGTATAATCTTGGTGCATTTTTATACTTTCAAAGATAAGAAAAATAATGTTATTCCTTCTAATTATTTGTCTATTTTCTTTTCTTAAACATAATGTGATAATATTCTGTTTGATGACAATGGTTTCTGTAAAAAACAGAACAATACAAATTAAAGACAGAGCACAACTACCAAATGGACAACAATGTACTTCCCCAGATAGTAAAGTAAAACAGAGTTAACATTTGTATAACTTAATGTAAATAATAATAAGCTGAAAAAATTAAATGAAGTAAAATAATAATTTAAAACAAATTAATCATTTTTGTGAGAGAGAATATTATTTTTTTATTACTATCTTCGTTTTTAACTTTAATGTAGTAATATAATATTATAAAAAATTCCAATATATTATTGACATACTTTTCTCTAGACACAATCAAAACTCTTGAACTATCCAGTTTCCTTTACTGGACCTAAGTCTCATTTGCAATATTCAAAAATCGGTCCAAATTTAACTACTTCAAACGACTTGGTCTTGGACAATCATCCTTCGATCTTTCAAGAAACACAATTTCCTAGTATTGTTCAGCAAAATGATTCTACCTCAAATTCGTCGACTTCTTCTAACATTAAACGTTTTGGTGAATTATCATTCATGTACAAAAAACCTATTAATACAGATTCTATACTTTTCGAAGATCAATTGAATCAATCATTTGATGGAGACCTCCTTGATACAGCAGTTTGATCTCCGATGTCTAGAAGTCTTCAATTATGCTTTCCAGAATATCAATATGCATATAAAATTTAATTATATTAATAATGTACTTGCACATATTCTTTTGATGATAAATATTATTATTGGATTTGTTTTTCTTTGAGAATACCATTGATTAAAACATTTGTTGCCGTTATTTATAATTTACACAAATATTCTTCATCATGTTGGTTATCAGATTCAACTCTACAAAGATCTAAGATGAAGAGTACATTACTTTTCTATAATGAGGAATTAAAGTTATTGCTTAAAATTCTGTATTAATAACTGCTCAGCGATAATCAAAATTAATTCACTGGGATCCAGCGTGATTAAAGATATCAATGTGAATAAAAAGAAATTTAAGTTTTGTAGTTTTTATTATTAAAACTAATAAAAAATTCATAAAATTTTAACCTCAAAAGTTTGTCAACTCTGATATCTTACAGGCAAAGCATGAATCCCTTTGTTGAAGAATTCAGACAGCAATGAGTTAAAGTAGATTGTTTTAATATCTTCGTTATTTTTAAAAATTTTTCTCATCAATCAGTGCTCATTGACTCAACAAGTGGTTGTCCGATGGTGTCATATTACAGCCTTTTAGTGATGAAAGACAAATTCCCATCCTCTATCCTAGATATTCATTTGTGTGATTTTGCTACATGTGGTCGAGTATTGTCATGTAACAATATTATCTTTTTGATATCCACTCTTTGATGGAGAGGAGCTCTGGCAATTATTGTTTCCTTACGATTAAGCAGATCAAAATACAGGGATATATTATACAGGCACAAATCAATATTTTATTACAACAATTTTTGATTTATTAAAATTTAATTATTTCCTTTCAGTGTGTCCTATTAAAATTAAAGAAGTCAAAAATATTATGTGTTGATAGAAAAATATATTAGAAAGTTTAACTCTAAAAATATTATTTAATTTAAAATGGAAAGTAACGGAGATATTTTTTGTATAATTGACATTTAAGTTCAGAAAAACTTGAAAAAAAGTATTTGTAACCTTGTACTATTTAACATATGATTAAAATCTGTTGAAAGATTTATATAATAATTCTTAGAATTTTTAAATAATTTTCCAGAGTTTATTTTATTTTCCATTAGTTTTATTTAATTTGAATTAAGAATTAAAATAATTGGAGTTTATTTAAGAAATGTGCCTTTTTTTAAAATCAAAAAACATAATGTGTAATTTTCATCACAAGAAATCCCCATAGAAAAATTTTAAAAATTTATATAAAAAATAAAAAACTGTAAAATATCAATAGTCTTTAAAATAAAATGAAGATTAAATAATATTTTTTATTGGATATGTTTCGTAATAAAAATTTATTAGAGATATTTCGTTCCATTTATTCATTACTCCTCACAAAACTTATTCGATATTTGGAGTCTTCCTCTTTCATATCAAACAAGATAGGATGAATACTTAAGTGTTATATGCATATGTTTATATTTTTGCGAAATATTTCATCTTTTATATTTGTATGTGACCTCCCGTGTATAAAATATATTATAAATTATAATACTAATTTTGAGTTCATATTTATTGATCAGTAGTACAAATTATCGATTATAATACGTGGCTTGCTCTATATGTATTGCGAAAAAGAAAAAAAAATATCAAAGACTAAAATTTAATTATGAGAAACTGTTATTGTTTTTCAAAATATTCTTCTTCTTAATCAATACATTTTTACATACGCTTCAACCAATTTTCAAACCATTTTACCAATAATGATTTATCTAAGAAACAGGAACTTTATAGGCATCAACCACATTCTCTAATGTGCAAAATTGTTGTCCACGCAGCTTATTCTTCACCTAGGGGAATAACAAGAAATCGGTAGGAGCCAAATCAGAACTATACGGAGGATGTCCATAATTTCTATTTTTTGGGTGCTCAAAAAGTTTGTTGTGAATTGTGTTGCTGGCATGGTCATGATGGAGAATGATGCGGCGCTTTGATTTTTTTCCCTTATTTATCCAAAGACTTCTGTCAAGCAAATGTTTGCCTACCATACATAATTAATCGTACTTTAAAGATCTAAAGTCACAGTTGCGACATTCCCATATTTCATGACAAAACAGGCGACCATTTGCTTCCAAGTGCTTAAAGCACAAATTACTTTTGTTGGCTTTGGTTCATCTTAGAAGACCCATTCAGACGACTGCCGTTTATTTTCGAAATCATACGCATATATCTAAGATTCATTATCTATAACGATAATGTAAACCGCTGTGGAAGAACCGGAATTTGATTTCTTATGAATTTCTTTGAATCAATTCACATGAGCCACTTTTTGAACATTCGTTAACTTAGACGTGATTCAACGGCCACACAGTTTTTTCACAGCCAAATTTCCATGCAATAAGGAATATATGCTGGTTATGCTAATGCCAAAAGAGGCCTGCATTTTTATGGTTAGTCAAATGATGATCAAACTTTATAATTTCTCAGATGGCATCAATTTTTGCTGGTTTTTAACTTTAAACTTATTCGTCAGCAAACTGCGACCACTTTTAAATTCATTAAATCAGCGATATATAGTGGCTTTTTGTGCAGTTTTATCGCCAACAGTTGAAATAAACTGATTGATGTATTGTTGATGAGATTATCCACCTCGAAAATCATAGTAAATCATAGCTTGAAAATTATGGCGACTTATTTCCATTTTTATACAGACAAGTAAATTTTGATATTGATTTATATATTTTTTAAATAATACAATTGTTATATAAACTTGTTAATGCAGATAAACAAAGTCAAACTTTATGATAATTCAATGAAATCAGACATAGGTATTATAGTAGTTTGGCAGTAGTATTGCTCAATACATATCGAGCAATCCTATAACTTTATTTTATTTATTGAAGAATAAGCCATCACCACTGATTCACATTTAATTAATTCCTTAAAGTGAAGCCTGGAACTTAACATCCAAGAACTAAGTTAACGTTTTAAATGAAATTCAAAGTGCTGATTTCCTCATTTCTCATATTTTTCAATTCACACACTTTAATCTTTATTTTATTATGTTATATTTATTAGTTATTTATAATAACGCACATTTTTATATTAATAAATTTAATTAATTATTATTATTTAAAGAGTTTATTGCAAAAAGATTATGTTTTGTATCTGGTGCGATATCAAGGGCGTGCTGTAAACTGTTAATGGTGATCTATAAAGATCAATTGCAGAGACTGAGTGAATAAATTCATGTTAAACGTTCATTCACAAGCTTGGAATGCTTGGTGAAATTGAAAAATGAGTTGATGATTTCATCAAGTCAAGAGTTGAGAAATTTTTATATATGAATTCATTTTTGTATAAGGAGATAGATAACCACGGAGAATATCTTGAAGACTAATTGTATCATATTTTTTTGTATGTTGAGACTTTTCCAAAAACCGTTTTAAAACTTGTTTGAGCACTTAATATATAATTTTAATTGTTTAAATTATGATTTCAAATAAATATCACATTGTCTAATTACTTTCCTTATTGTTGAAGTCACCAATTAAGTTAGTCCAGCATTTCTTGCAGAATGAGATGATCACAAAGTATAGCATTGATCGTAATAAATGATAGTCTGATGCAACCGTTACATACCGGAATACTGAGTGTAGTTTAGCCCCCAGAAGTTTCAAATAAACAAATAATTTATTCAATAAAATACAAACAATGTAATCACCAAATGACTTAGCAATTTTCCACCATCTATTTTTAAGCGAAAAATGACAGGTTCATAAAACTCAGATCTTTTGGAGTCAACAGAGGCAAACAGGTCACTTAGAACATCATCTACAGAATGGTGAAAAAAGATGATAGCCAGTGGATCTAATATCCAGACTATATAGTTGGTGAGATAAAAGTTCCCAGAATAATTGAAAAAAATTTTTTTCAGTCATTTTAACGGTATCCGATTTTGCATTATCATGCAGTAAGATTCGGTTGAATAATGCCTTCTATGTTTCTTACAAATAGGCTTGGACATTATCAATTTTAGCACAGTATGTATCTGCTTTAATTTTTTGAAGGGCTGGAAGATTGCGACATGAATTATTCCTTTATAATTTCGTCAAACCACAATTAAGGTCTTAGTTGGATAAAGGTCTGGTTTTGAACATGTGTTTGCCAAAAAAATCTTTTAAACCCACGAAATTTATCATGTGGGATCCCATTTTTATCGCAAGTAATTATCCTTTTCCATAAAGGTTCTTGTATATGGCATTGAAGAAGATTTGAGCATATAATGAACCTAGTCATTTTATTTGCAGGAGTAAGTCGGTGAGGAACCAATTGGAGTAGTTTCTTTAAATTGTGAAGCCGTTTAGATAATCATCACAATTTAACTCATCACAGTTTAGATAATTTGCCATTCAGCACAAGTCTGGTGGAGTCCATCTCGACAAGTTAAACTAAAGCGTCGTATTCAAATAAAATTGTTAGCCTTCCTCCAGGAGAATCTTCGAGAATCTCATTGCCTTCACCGAACCTCTTGAATCATTTTTGGGCACCCCGAACACAGGTTGTTCTCCTACGAATCGCTTGGCCGACTCAGCGGTTTTCAGACCTAGTTTGAAATCGTTAAGTAATAATTTTCATAATTTTTATTAAAAAATAATAAAAAATAAATATATCACTAAGATTATTATTTAAATCAATGAACAACATTATAAACTTTATTAATTAATTTAAATTATTGAAACAAATTTTTTTGTGATGTTAATAAAAGACTAAATAAATAAAAGTCGATTCTAAAAACGACCCTCAGGATTCCGGTACCTAATACATGTAATTAAGGATTTCACAATTACTGATATTAATCATCCAGGAAAGATTTAATATTTTCTCAAATACGGGGAAATTATTAATTTCTACAAACTTAACACATTATACCAGATACTGATTATCCAACCATCACATGTAATTCGTGAAAACAGTTTCAATTAGCCTCAGAAATTGGTTATACAGTTATAAGGATTGGTTATATCCTTAAAACTTGAACTCGCAATGAATATTAATTGATGTGCACACCTTGCTACTTTACGAATGCTCTTCATATTCAGGGTTATCGTAATACATTTTGAATCAGTAGAAGGAATTTCTTTTCAAGAATAAGATAAGATTTTTGAGATCATCTTTATCAAGTATAAATTATTTTAATAAGTGGATTTTTTTATTCATACTATCGAAATGTTAGACGGTTTACAGGAATAAGTGAAATAAAATTATATATTTTAAAAAAAAGGTGTATCTTCAGTTATTGTCTACAGAAATCGTGATAATTTCTTTGAAATCTTCATTTCAACTTGCTCATTTCAATTTGCTTTCGTGTCATTATTTCTCATTATCAACTGATGAGTTTCTTGAAGGATACATGAAATCAATTGTTTACTTTTTACTTTTACTTTTCTTACTTTAATTTCAAGTTGTGTTCGCTTCATTATTTCTCATTATCTATTGATGAACTGCTTGAGGAATACAGGAATTTATCTTACTTTTCACTTCTGTACCCCAAAATATAATATTTTTGCAACAAAAAAGTGGAAATATAAAATAAAAAAATTATCCAAGATAAATAAATAAAATTATTTAAAAATGTGTAAAATAATAATAATAATAATAATAATAATAATAATAATAATAATAATAATAATAATAATAATAATGATAATAATAAT
>JBBMKC010214985.1:0-12698 GCA_037834085.1 Bipalium vagum | reverse complement strand
TATATTATTTAACTAGGATTTGGCAAGCAAAAAGAATTTTAAGAGCAATTATTTCTTTCATATAATTTATTATTATGGTTAAAATAGTTTCTTATTCTTACATTAAAAGTATTCAAATCATTTCTTTTATTAAGTCTTTGTCATGCTACAGGCCCTTAATTTCAAAGTGACAATTATTTCATTACAATTATGATAAGTGGACAAGCACTATATTCCACAACCATTAAATTAATCAGTGAAATAAAATTTTAAAACAACTAAAATATTGTGGATAACTGGATTACTTATTTTTTATATTAAACCAATTTAAATTCCGCATTTTTATATATATTAATAAAACCAAAAAAATGTCAAATGACACTTCAAGATGACACAATCAAACTAAAGGGACAATTTATTGTCATTAAATTTAATAATCTCATTTTTAGGAGTCTGTATGAGGAAATTATGAGGAAAGAATTTTAAATAATTTTTAGTACATTTTTCTGGGTAAGTATATTTTATATTTGCAGTGTACCTCGAAATATTTTTTGAGATATTGTGCTTTTTACAATATTATGAAACATTGCATAAAAAGTTTAAGCTAGCGTGTCATTGAATTACAAAATAGTTGTTAATTAGTTAATATAGGAATTAAGATATTCGAGTCGGATCTCTAGTGAATTTGGTTAATGTTAGTATTAACATAAAGTAATTTTAATAGGCGTTAACAAGATGTTTAACCGAGTCAAAAAATTCGTTTAAGATTGATGAAAAAAAGTATGGTCGCTTTTTCAGTATTGTCTTTTACAAATGTCCAAATTACATTTCAAGATAATACACATATTTTTGTTACTGCTTTAATTCAATGACCAAAGCTTCTCCACAGTAGTCGAACCACTACTGAATTGAAAACTGACCTCTAATTTCAGTTTTTGGAGGGTATAGAAAATTTTTTCACGACGTATTGAACATGATTTTCTAAACAAATCTGGGTTTGCTTAAGTGATCTAAAATATTCTCAATAGTATTAATATAAAGACATTTATTGATATCTTCGAATTTGTTACTCAAAGTTTTATTCTTAATAAGCTCTAGTCTTGATCAGTATTCCTTTCCTTTAAACAAATTAAATTGTTAATTATTAAAATAATTATTATAAATTTCAGAGCATGCTTGTAAATGGATTTATAAATTCCACTTTAGCCTCTGTTGAAAAACAATATAAATTATCAAGTTTAGAGTCTTCATTCATAGCTTCAGCTTATGACATCGGTTGTATGTTAGTGGTTCTACCGGTTTCGTACTATGGAAACAATAATAAGAAAGTCAGATACATTGGAATAGGTTCCATTATAATGGGAATTGGTAGTTTTGTAATAGCTAGTCCCAAATTTATATCCGGAAAATATGAATATGGCGTCTTTAAAACTGTAAGTCTCTGTTTATGGCATAAAATTGAAAGATGTTTAAGTAAATAAGTAAATATAAATATAATTAATTAATTATAAAATATCTCATTATTTGAAATTAAAAAATTAAACGGAATTAATTTTTATGTAGATTTATGTGATTTTTTATTTTCATTATATTATTTTTTATTTTTATGGTAACATAATTGTTAAAAAAATTTCAGAAATTTAAATTATAGAATTATAAATAATAAATAAATAAAAAGTAATAAATGGAAAATTTAAAATATTTTTCTTGATAAATAAATATCTTTTCTGACGATATTTTATCACTAAATCTTTTTAAATAAAATTTAGGTACAATTTATTTAACTCCCTATTTATACTTAATTTTAATAATACTTTACTTTAGAAATTCTTGAAATAGATCATCTTTAATTATAATAAATATATCCATAATACAGAAAAGCTTTTAATGTGATGGAATTATATATATTATATATCAATTAATGGATTGTTAGGTAAAATGGAAAGCTTTTTATTATATTATTTTATTTTAATGGTCATAAATGGAATTAAACAGAAGCAAGATGTCTATCAAAAAAGATATCTATCAGTTGAAACTAATAAAATGATAATATTATTAAAATATTTTCCATAACCTATAAAAATTAAACATTAGAAATTAATTAGAAAATATCAAAATACATTCTTAACTTATTTTAATAATAATGTTTTAAGTTGATACTTTTTAAATTAAAACAATAATTGATGATAAAAATAAATTTAGTCTAAAAATATTTAAATAATATAATATAAAAATAAGTTATAAAAGTATAAGTCAGAAGATTATTATTAAAATCGGATTAGAAGGTAGAATATTTAAAGAAATCAACATTGGCATATGTCACTGTGCAATTAATTTAGATTTAAATCACTTCAGATCAATAGGAGATGTAGGATCAATAGCCCGGCGATCCAAGTTTGCAGGAAATTTATAGTTTTTCAAAAAACAATGCGAATATGTGTTATTAGATGGTTAAATTAATTTCATTCTGGATCATAAAGAAAATATTTTATAACATTCTTTGTTTACCTAAGATGTACTCGATTTAAATATTTTATTGATAAATTATATTACTTAAACAAATATAATTACTCAAATAATATTTTAATATAAATTTGAAAATGTTCCGAATTTATTTTTACGAGACTACATTCAAAAAACAGACTGTTTTATTAAATTTTTTTTTTCAGATAATAATGTAATTAATGTTAAAAGCTAAATACTTTTTAAGCAAGCTATATATTAATTATAGAGATAAAAATGTATGGATAATTTTTTTTGACAGTAAATATTTAATCTGAAAAACTTATTAATTAAATTAAATTTTATTAAGAATGAAATACCAATTTGCAAAAATGAGACAACTATTGAAAATTGTAATGAAACAAAAACTTTCAGTTCACTTCAAAAGTTTAAGTATGTCTTTTACGCGGGTCATTTTATTGTTGGGATAGGATCATCACCACTATATACTCTAGGAATTGCTTATATTGAAGATGTTGTTGATTTACAAACATCTGCTTTATATATTGGTATATCTACAGCAATAACGGCCATAGGACCAGCAGTGGGTTACATTGTATGTGGATTCTTTCTGAAAATTTATGTTGATATAACAATTCCCGGTGTTGAAATGACAATTGACAATACAGATATCTGGGTAGGCGCGTGGTGGATAGGTTTCCTGATCCTTGGAGGCGGATTTATGTTGTTTTCTATTCCTTTGATTTTTTTTCCGGAAATAACTCTAAATAACGTAGAAGAAAATCAACAGATGTACTCACAAATGCCTCTGTATAATTTGAAAATGTTCTTTTCAATGTCCAAGAGCATAGTTTCCAATCTAACCTATAATTGTTTAAATATGGGAACTGCTTTAACATGTCAGTACAAATTAAATGTGATTAAGTTATTTTATATTGACTTAAACAAATTTCTTCAGTGCTTTTTCTTGCCGGTTTATCCACATATGGACCAAAGTACTTAGAAACTCGGTTTGGCTTAACATCAAGTTCGGCTACAATCACTGCAGGTTATTACGTTTTTTAGATTAAGATGAACCTTGTACCATAGGCATTGTCACAGTCCCTACGTTAGCGACGGGAGGCCTTGCTGGGGGTATTATTTTGAACCATTTCAACTGGAAACTTCAAGAAAATTTATTCTTCATGATTGGTACGACTATTTTAAGTATTCCTGTGTTACTAACATTTTTCTTGAACTGTAATATACCCGACATGGCTGGAATTGACAAACCATATTATTTTGGAAAGTATGTCAATAAGGCACGTTACCATAATTGATATTTGTTTCAGGAGTTCTGGTAAAAGCTTAATTGCTGACTGTAACGAAAAATGCAATTGCTTGACTTCGCTTCCCCATTTTCGTCCAAGTTGTGGCATTGATGATATGACATATTTCTCCCCCTGTATAGCAGGTTGCAAAGAAATAATTTTTCAAAATAAAACTTATGTAATTAATTTTAATATTTCAAGAATTTAGATTTAAATTTAAAATTATAATAAAAAATGAGTTGAACACCTTTTCAATATAGAAAAGTTGTATATTTTGATAATTAAATAATAATAATAATAATAATAATAATAATAATAATAATAATAATAATAATATGTGTAAAGTTAATTTCCGAGTTTTTTACGCATTTTTATTTTAGAGAAACTAAATAAAGTTATTAAGGATATTTATTAAAAATTATTTTTCATTGTTTCTAAAAACATTACATTATCATGAAGCAATATGACTTTATCGTGTTGTTCCGCCCATTCTGGTCTCTTTACCTCGAGTTCATTGCGTAACTGGACTAGTTGTTCGTAGTAATAGGCAGTGACTGTTTTTCCAAGTTGGAGTAGCTCTTAATACACTGTGCCCCGCTGATCCCACCAGATTAAGATTAAGACCTACTTGTCGTGAATATTCGGCTTTGCGGGGAATTTTTCCGGTTTACCGGAGCTTATCCATGATCCTTTCTTCTTTGGATCATCGTAGTATACCCATTTTTTATCACCAATCATCTTTCCAACAAGATTTCAGCAGTTGTTTTTCGCTGCTTCATGTTTCTGTTCGTCAATTTATGTGGCACCCATTTTCTTCCTTGTGGATCTTTCCCATGGTGTGAAAATGAAGTGAAACAACTTGCTGTGTGACGTTAAGAGAGGCCACTAACTGTTTTTGTGTTTGGACGTCGTCCTTATCAAAGAGAGCTTGAAGTTCGTGGTCGTGTAAGCTTTTTGGTTGTCCTGGACGATCATTGTTGTTCACGTCAAAATCATCCGATTTGAAATGCTGAAACCATTCTTAGCAGGTTCTTATAGTTGGAACAGTATCGCTGTAAGCTTTGGCGAGCATTTGGTGCGCGTCAGTAGCCTTCTTCTTGAAATGAAAAAGGATATGAAGAGCTTTCCACAAATGACGTTTTCTGGCACAAAAGTTAACATATTTAAAGCTAAAATTAAACCGTTATATACAATTATATGAAAGCTATTATATATGCATAGAAAGCTGATAATATGGCGGAAATAATAAAACAAAGTTAATTGAACAAAATATTGATTTATCGAAATAACAAAAAACTTGATAAAAACGCGGAACTTTACTTGTACACCTAATATAAATAATAATAATTTTTATATAAAATGACATTTTTCACTAGTAAAATCAGACTTTGTATTAATAAAAAGTTATTTCAGTATAATAATAATTACAACAAATTCAAGAAAATTCAAATAAAAATTGTGAAAATTATTTTAAAATTATCTTTTAATGTTCAATTTAAGAAATTGTATTAAGATTAATTTGAATTATCAAATTATTACATGAAATATTTTTATTAATCCATTTTAATATATATTGGAAAATTAAAATTATTTTTTGTTTAACTACGCATGTCATAATAAATTGAAACATTGTTCCACTAAAATTAATAATTAGACAATAGTTTTCGGATAATTATGAATAAAAATAAACTAAATAATTGTCTCTTCTTAATATTTACTAAGGAAAGAACACTCGAAAACTTAAGTTTTTAAATATTTCGCTTATTATTATCATTTTTATAAAACCTCCTCTATGAGAAAATACAAGAACTTTATTTTATACAACATTCTCTTTATTATCCAAATGAACAAATCTAAAGGTTCCAAGAAAGATTATCGAAACTTATAATATTCGAAAAAAGGCTCTACATACGCACTAAGTCGAAACAATTTTCAATGCATTGTCCCAGATTTTCTTATCAATTTCTGTTGAGTTTCGGATCGTTTGAACTAAGCCAAATCAGATATCGTTTGCCATGAAATAATTTTAATATATATATTTTTAAGATATATAAACCAGAACTTTGAGAGGCCAAGTAATTGTGATAAAATGAATGTACTGGTGTGAAACTCAAAATTCACAGGACATGCATTTTTGCAATGGTATGCGGGATTTGTGAAATAACGTACAAGTAATTGGTTTTTCACTTTCAAAGAACTTTCAAGATTATGTTGCCTGAATTCAAACCTTTCTTTCATCGTATTTGAATTTTATTAAACTTGATTGGATCACTTGATTATTTGAGGATAACCATTGATCGGATATATTTTTCGTTTGCCACCATGATAATAAATCAATATCTAATATCAGGAGGGTATATTAATTCCGGCCTAAAATTAAAATAACCAATAACGTTAGCTATACTTGTAATAAAGTCAAAATAACAATTTATTTTAAATATGTGAATATCTAAAGTAAGTTTATATCTGTTTTAGAAATATGTATTTTTAAACAAAAACTTTTAGAAGGCTAAATAAATTGACAGGTCAAAATTACATTTCATACATGTAGTAATTTTTTTATTCGTATTTCATGAATAATTGCTGAAAATCAGTAGTGGAAGTAAATCAAATCACAGTTAATCACAGCAAATAAAAGGAATATCAATATATTGACCAAAATGAAAAATTGGTCAATTCAAATTAAACCAAATTAATTATTGAATTTTGTCAATATGATGAAATCACAAATAACGAAAAAGAAAGGAAAAAATAATTTAGTTAAACTCACCATCACGAAAATTCAACCGAGATACACAAGATTAGTTGGTTACCCTAAATTGCAAAACTCATGATGCTTATCAATTGAATAAAATCAATTTTTATACTGTTTTGTAAATCAAAAATAAAACCTTATTTAAAAAATTAAAATTTTTTTAAAGCATGAGTGCAATAGCCAATAATATACGCGATCGTCAAGCAAACACTGTAGACCTGAAAGTGGAAAATCATTTTTACAAATATTGATTACCCAAAGATTAAGAAATAGCTTTATAAAATTTAGAAAAATTTTTTAAAAATTTTAATTTTTATTATAAAAAAGTATAATTATTTTTCATTTCTGCAAGCTAAATCATTATTTTTGGAACTTATAAATACTTCTTTGTTCTCATTTCTATCTCCTTTAATTATCTTCACTATAAAATTTTGTTAATCTGATTATTTATGGTATTTTTAAAAGAACTTTAATATTTTAATTTACAACTTGTTTAGAATATTGAGATTTTTAATCTATATTTTAAAAATGAGTTTATTTTTCAAACAAAATATCTTAGCTTTGGCTTTTCCTAAGATTCCCTGTTAAATTTTTCTTATTTTAACATGAGGCTATTTATATAATCAAAATAATTCTTGAATCAATTATATCTTGTAAACATGAATTCGTTTATGAATTGGTATAAAAGAACACTTTCTCTTACAGAGGTTTTGATTTCTTCTGAACGAGTACCACCAGTACGGCCACAAGATTTAATATTTTGCACTGATCCAGTTAACTGAAATCTATTTTTTAAATTTACCGCGAGGATACGAGAGGATGACTCATAAGCAATAACTTCGTATAGCATCCATGTCTTTTATAAGGAATTTTTACAATTTCTAAACTTTCCTTGATTGTGCAATTTTCCATATTTGATAAGAAAATAAAAAATAACCATTTTATTTTTGCTCTAAAAAATGACAGTTAATTTATTAGGTTGTTCAGAAAATTAAATAATGCGAGATTTAAAAATAAACAGGCATGAAGGTAGTTTTAAATTATTAATTCAATATTCATTACAACAAACGACATATTTGATTTATCGGAAAATAATTTTTATTTAATCAAAGTATTTTTAGAGTTGATATTGGAAATGAATGACAAAAATTTATAATATTATCGTGACAGTAAAAATGCCACACAAGACAGAAGAAAATAATATGGAAGGGAAAGATTTGATAACCAAACGTCAATGATAAGCTTAATGTGTTGGTTTTGTTCTGGAAATTTCTGCAAAAAAAACAATAAAAACTAAACCAGAAATTGAAGATTGTTTCTAATGAAAATTGGCATTTATAACTTTAGTCATATTTATTTCTTAATAATATAATATATTAGTATATTCTTATGCTTAAATTATGAAATACCAAATTTACAACAAAAATTATGTTAATAAAAATATAATAATAACTTGAATCAGATTATTTATTAAATAGATAAATATATACTATATATATATTATTTTATATTTATATTTATTATTTTATATTTTAAATATATAATATTTAATATTATTTATATCAATTTATGAAAATATTTTTAGATTTATTTTTCAGAGTTTTAAACAGTGTTCTTGCATAAGACATAGTAACAGTATTCAATTACGAGATCAAATTTGTAAATCTTCCATTTGTGGATATTTCTATGCATTTCTTTCCTTACTGGGTCTTTATCTATTCATTACTTATTTAAGAGGAGCCCCTATGATAACTGCAACAATGCGTTCTGTTAAAAATCAGGAAATATCTGCAGCTCTAGCAATTCAGAGTATATTCAGTAGAGTACTTGGTAAATATTTATAAAATAGATTTTTACACTATTAATTAATGAATAATTATTTTGTAATATTATCTTTAATATTTATTTTTAAATACCAATCTGTTTAAATACAAATATTTTTAATTGTTTTGAAATAAACACAAACTTCTAACTTACTATACCACCCGAAATGTTACACAAAATCTTAACACGATCAATCATGGGTTCAATTAAAATTACACAATGTTAAGTCTTGAACATTAATTTGATACAGTGGTGTATAGTCCTTCACAGAGAAGGAACTCTAAATCATACAATTGCGTGTATTTTCATTTACATGAGTAAGTACACATTTTCATTATACTTTTTCCTATATGTCGACACATATAGTAAACAACATCAGTGCCTAATGAAAAGCTACTCTTCTCACTGAATCCAATGTGAGATCAGTCATTTAATATACAGTGTAACCTATTGAGTGCTCACTCACTTCTTCGACCTTTCAATTTTTGATTCAGTTTCAGTTTCCGGGTATGTGTATACGTACATAAACCATTTTCAATGTCTACTCACCGTTCATGAAGAAATATTAGGAATAATTTCCTTTTGTATTTCGACAGCACTTCTCAACCAATAATATTCATATTTTCTTATGATATAACATTCAACTCGACCACTTGTGATTTTACTGCTTTCTTATTTTGATCTTTTACTCTTCTTTGGAACATAACTCTTTTGCATTCGCTGACAACATTTAGAAACTGTATTTCTAGAAATCTTTAAATAAACTGCAATTTCTTTTTAGCTCCGTTGAGCATTAAATTTCAATATATTCTTCCACGCATAACATCTGATAAATCTGTACCTCTTCATGTTTTTGCTAGTATCCATTTTAAATAAATATTTTGATAAAACAAAATTAGAAAATATCTATATATATTTTATTTATATATATATATATATATATTTATTTAATTGTATTATATAGATTGCTATATAATATTTCATTAGATGCCTTTTCACTTTAGTTAAATAGTTGAAAAGAATAAATAAGAAATCATTTTAACAAATTCATTAGTTATATAAAAACTACAGATTTAAAAGTTGTATACTTTTCATTGTCCACGAGTGTATAATAATTAACTAATTAATAACATTATTTTAATTTAATTAAATTAGTTAAATGATCAAATTGATTTTTTGGATTAATGGTTTTTTTAATTTAAATAATTATTATTAACATATTATAGTTTATTTACGTATCTTTTTTTTTCTTTGTGAATCAGATTTTGAGAAAGAGGAATCATTTTACATCTACTAAAAAGGTCTCGCCAATTTTTTATGGAACAATCTTATAAAGGAAAAAAAATTGATTTGTTTCAATGACATCTTTGTTTTAAAATAAAATATTAAGTGCTAATGAAAATGATCTGAGGCTAATGCAATTTCTCAATAATTCCTTGACAAATCTTTAATTAATGAAACACTTCAATTATTTTTAATAAAAAATTCTAAAAATTCTGAATTTCTATTTAAGAGTTTCCAATTCTGATCCAAAGAAATATACGGGATGAAGAGATTAAAATATTAAAGACTCGGCGAACAAATCCAAGTGAACTTGTAGACAAAAACTAATTTTTAGACCGAATTAATGTTATAATTAGATTTTTGATACGTCATTAATAATTCATGCGCGAAGCAGGATTTCGATTTTTTATCCGATTTTTCCAATTTCAAAATTATATTTTTTTATAACAAATAAATCCTCTTCCGAGGAGAATGTGCATTGTGCACCATTTTCTTCATTTTGTTTTTATATATTGGTTTGTTGATTTTTGATTTTTGACTTGTCTGCCTTCCCCGCTCGCTTGAATATACCCTGAATGTATTAATAGAGAGGAGAAGGTGGAAGAGAAGAGAGAAAGAAAGATAAAGAGAAGAGTTAATAGTACATAAGATAATCAGAAATAAAATGATAATAAGAAATAACATTGATAATAGAAAATAAAGGATAATAATAATAAGTTTTTAGGATAATATAGTATGAGATAATAATAACATTGATAATTAATAGTTTTTTTAAAAGAAAAAGAACACTTAGTACTTAAGTGGGTCAGGAGATTAGGAACAACAAGATGCTTATATCTTTAATGCACTGCAATTTTATTTGTTTAAATATAGCATAATTTTTAAATTTAATAATTCTTATCAGTCATCAATCTCTTTTCAAAGTGAAGGGTAACAATTGATGTCAACATTTAAAGTGTTGGTTATTTCATTTCCTTACTGCCATTACTGTGTCCTTTCGCTTTAAAAGGTTTTCCAAATCACTGGTCTCATCAAAATCGAGGATTTATTAACACTTTACTAACGTGACAACCACTGTAAATACTCTGTTGCAATTACGATTATCAGAATTTTGACATCACTCCATCAATTTTGACAAAGGAAATTGCATTTTGAAGATCTTCGATCTGCTATCAAATAAATTTAATATCTCGGAAAGTAATATAAGCTTTTTCAAATTAATAAAATATTTTAAGTGATTTAAAAAAATATTTAGTTTTACTATATTTTGAGCCCGTTACATAGAGCAAGTATTTTTTTTAGTAAAAATTTTAAACATTGGATCGAAGTAAGCATTTCCAAAAATTTTTCTAAGATAATAATTCAAATAATAATATTAGGTGGTTCAATTTGAAACATCGTGTTTCTATCTTAGGCTTAGTCAATTGGAACTCATTTTAAAAGAAGTTTCATCAAGAAAAGTAATCACCACTAGCACCAGTACATTTTTGTCATTGTGAAATAATTTTATTTATAAAACTTTTAGTGCTGAAATCGATTAATTGTTGAACAGCATTTTCAATGATCTTTTGTTTGGTAAAATTATTCTCTTGGTAAAAGGTATTCCAGTTATATTTAAACAATCTATTAATTATTAGGTGTATGCATTAATTTTAAAGGGTTTACAAAATACCTCATAATAAGTGTTCTATGACATAATTGAATTTGAGATATTGAGAAAACTAAAACGAGGAATTCAGCTTCCCTGAAAATTCTCAATCAATGACGTCAGTAAGTCAACACAAGTTTCCAAGTAGAAAGTAATCATTAATACCGATAACACCAGCCTAAATTGATATTAAAAAAAATTTTTAAGGAGAAAGTCTTTGGAATACATTTTTGAAAAAATGGTGTTGACGAGTAATTTGTAGAATTTTCTGCAATAGTCGATCTATTCTTCATCACATTATTATTCTGACAAAATATTATTTTTAAATTAAGTTTTTAGAGATTTTATTTCTTTCAAAAAAAGTCTACCAAAAATGCATTAGAAAACTATTACATTAAAAACTAATGCATGGTTCATTCAAAAGTTTCCGGACTAGCATATTTAAAAGACAACATTGTAAATATTAAATATTGATTTTACAAGTACAACATAATAAATTTTCAAACAAATTGTCATCTTCATCAATACATTTTGTTCAGCGCATAGGAAGGTCATTAAACGAATAATGGTAAATCTCCATACGTAGATCATCAAAGAAAGAGTGAACAGTTATCTGAGGACTCTAACACCATATACATTTCATATAAATCACACTAATAAAGAACCTTTTAAAATGGCAGTAATTTTAAAATAGAAATTTGGACATTTTTTCAATAAATGTTTCATTAAATACCACATTAAAATATCTGTACCTCTTGTTCTGTTCTTCTCAAAATGTTAATAAGCATCAATTCATAAAATTAAAGTCGTCATGTGTATTTAATATTATTTTTATAATATTGAAACAATAAAATTATAAAAATATTTTCCCGTATAATTATAAATAAAAAATATTTTCAGAATATTATTTTGTGTTCTTTGAATTAATTGTTTTAATGAAACACTCATAATTTTAATATAAAAGTAGCTCAATAATTTGTCCTGAGCTCGCTCAACAACATAAATTATTTCTTTTTAATTCAAGAAAATAATCTTCGTTGAAATTTAGTAAAATTTAGAGTCTGAATTTGTCAGATGTTGAGATTAAAAGTCTGTCTCTTCCTTTGGCCTCTACAAAGAAATCAAGCTCTTTAAATCTAGTTAATAAGTTATGAGTATAATTTTTAAGTAAAGAAACTGATTTCTTCAGTTATGAAGAAATTAAAATATAATATTAAATTAAAACATAGTTTAACTGAAATATATATTTTATCAAATTAAAATTTTTCATTTTAATTAAAATATAATTAATAATATAAAAAGACAAATCGTAATATGGCTTTTAATAATAATAATAATAGTTAGTTCTTCTTTACTACTCATTGAAAAGACGTCAGAGTTATAAAAAGTATTTATTCAAACATAACATAATTACGTAACACGTAACTCCCCCTTC
>JBBMKC010214974.1:0-12699 GCA_037834085.1 Bipalium vagum | reverse complement strand
GAAAACAAATTTATATTAATAAAACAAATTTTCCTTTATTAATTCATACTACAAAAATTAAGTTTCATAAACCGCCAATAATTTCTTTACAACCTATTAGTTATGAAACTAGGTCTGTAATTCTTCTGCATGATAATGCCCGACCAAACAGTTGACCATCTAACCTCTTTAGGCTGAGAAGTTCTTCCAAATGCGGCTTACTCACCTGACATGGTACCAACAGATTATTTAGTCTGGTCTATTCAACATTTCAAATTGAATGGAATCAAAATCGCCATGTTTATTTAAGACAGGTATTTGCCAGCTACCTGAAAATGTTTTAAATGCATCGACAATAATGAAGAATATTTCACAGAATAATTTGTAGTTATATATTGTAGAAATATATATTTATTTTATTAATCTTTTGATAAGTAATATTATTAAAAATAGGCACCTTTTCAATTTGCAGACTCAATTAATTTAAAGTACAAGGAGGTTTATCGAAATGAATTCCTTTTGCTAAATCTTTTATTATTAATGAAAATGTTTCAACCTGAACTATAATAATATTTCGATTGAATTTTAAAAACTAGAGCTAGATTACAACTGACATGAACAAAATCACAATAACTTCAATATATTGTGCTCAGGATCAATAACTTTATCATTTATATTTGTAGACCAAAGATCTCCATGATCGATGTTTAAAGTAGAGCCAGCGACTCCAATCCTGACTACTGCATTTAGAATCGTGAAACTCCCCTCCAAGCTCCTGGTCGCTTTAGAATAACGTGTTTAGGGCAAAACTATCTTCAGGACAATGCCCGCTTATCATCAGAGTGCATGCGGTTTGAAGGGTTAATCATTTATCTATAAATCAAAAGGTTTTCATTTAATCAAAGCACTGGGTTTTGTGAAGAGCAACCTAAAATACAAAGATATTTTACCAGTTAAAACCTATTCACGATAAAAAAATTTGCTGACTAACTCTACTCAACTCTGAGAGGTCATTTATGGTGGATAATGACCAATGCAAACTAACAAAGCTATCACCCTCAAAGAATCTGCGGCAGCTAGTGTAGCTCCACGAGGAATTAATTATACTGTCTGGAGTCAAATTTCTTTTATTAAATGAGATTATCCTGTCATATCCATCTCATCACGCTGATCACGAAGATATACACATTCAATAGATTACCTTATCTAGTTTTTGAAAAATATTTTATCTATTTTTTTAATGTACTGTTAAATTATTAAAATTTTCGCATATTTTAAATAAATGTCACACCAGCGATGCGTAAATGACCCAAACAATTTTTTTTACTTCTGCGTCGAATATACCTTCAAACATAACTGGTTAAACATTACACCAGTCATAAGAAAAGATTTAAAAATTACTTCAAATTCAAGTTACGCGACCGGGACAAACCGTTCACACCACATACTGTATACAGAAATTGTTCCTCTTATTTGTCAATGTTTACTGCTGGTAAGATTCTTAGTTTACCATTCAGTACACCTATGGCATGGAGAGAAAAAAATCGTTATGATGACTGTTATTTTTTTTAATGAACGTCTCGGGTTTTAACAAAAGGACAACCAAACATCTTAAATACCCGGATTTTCCAACAGAAATCATAAGGATGGTGATACAGCGATTCTACATGATAATATTGACATATGCAATTATGAAAATAACGACAATAATGATGATGATAAAGAATGGCCAAATGATACTTGCAATACAATCACGCAACATCAATTTGATACATTCCTTTGTAAATCAGGATTATCTAAGGAAGATGCTTTTAAAACTGTCACAATGGTGTTTCTGCCCCTGAAACCAAGTTTTACAGGTACATAGAAAGAGATAAGCAGTATGTTCAGTTTTTCATAATTATCGATGCATCATTATCTGTGGCTGCGCCTTAAGGTGGGCTTAAAACCATTCTTAAGTCTAATTATGGGAAAATCAATCATTCCTGATCAGATATGTAACAAAAGCCAATTAAACGAAAAAAAGAAAATGAAAATAATTTTCCAAAATAAATTTACTTTTCCTTATTATTGTTACTATTAATATTAATATTATTTTACTTAATTATAATATATTCATTAGTATTATTATAATTAAAAAATGTTCTGTTTGATTAAATTTGGTTTGAGAATTATTCTTTTTCCTAATTATAATTTGTTCGTTTTATTATTACTTTTGTAATTGAATTTGTCACTGTTTATTTTATTTTAATATATCAATACGCGAAATCAAGATAAAGCATAACAAACACCATCCAACTAAAACATTATTTACAAATTAATGTACATGTTTAATTCATAACAATGTATTTTTTTTTAATTCAGTAATTATAATTTTCAATAACGAATGCTTATTACATTTCTTGCCTTCGTCAACGGAGAACATACCTAAATACTAATGATTTTGCCTAATTTTTATACCTGTAAGGCAGCATAGAGAAAACGAATTTTTCTCGTTAATTATTAACTATACTTTATCCGTGACATTAAAAAAATTTTTTCCTTTGAAAATTTTGGACTATTTCACAAAAATATCACAATCTTTTTCATTTTAATTATGATAATAAAAAATACACTAAAAAGCACTATTGATTATGCACTGAATTATTTAATTGTTTAATTTACTGTTATAATATAATATAATTAAATTTTATTATAATAATAAAAAATTATATTATTGTATATATATATATATATACTATAAATTATTATATATTAGTATTATTAGTATTTTTCATAATAAACTATAAAAATGTATAAAATAATTCCAGATTTCTATAATGAAAAACGAATGCATCATTTTACACCATGAAGCCTCGAAATCACAATAATGATAGTACGAACACGTAAAATATCGATTAATTTCGATCATTTAAACAATACCCAACTGAAAACGATGTGAAAGTTATTATTAAATTAATCGTACTTTACAAATCGAAATAGTTTTAAATTAAAAATTCATTTTTCTATTCCTTAAAATCAGCATGACGGGTTATCAAAACGATCCATGCATCATATTTTCTGCCAATAATTTCAAACATGATGCCTGGATAGATAACAAATGAATCACAAATCAAAAATACATATCACATCGGAAAAGATAACAGATATTTCTTGAAAATATCCACAGAACGAAAATAGAATCGGTTTGTCTGGCACAATTTAATATCAATAAAATAAAAATCCATTTTCGTATCCCAATGTTATCATGTCACATTTCTGTCTATTTTACTTTTTCATTCTCTTTCGTTCAAACCGTTGTTGAGAAAAACTAAATAGTAAAATGAAATCAGATTTTGGAAGAAACTATTAATTAATTTCCTAACCGGCACATTGTTAAAGAAAAATATTTTAATACTGGAGAAATCAATAGAAATATTTCAACATTTGATTAGTCAAATTTCATGCAAAACTTATTTGAGACATTGAAGTTTAGAAAGACTGGGAACACGTTCACGAATTTTTCCTCTACTCTCTATCATGGGAAAGGAAATTGCTGATATGAAAATAGACCAATGAGATTTGGCCAACAAGTATGCATCGTGTGTGTCCCAGTACAAAGTTGTGAATGTTTCAATATTAGATTTATTGGCGTTCATTGAAACAAATCGTATTAGACATTCTCCAATATCGATCTGAATTTTTATGTAAGTAACATTTTGTGAATATTTCTATTTCTATTTATTTAATTCTATTTTCCATTTTTAAATTATAATTTTTCGGTTTTAACTATCTTTGAATTATGATTATTTATGATGATTTTGATTGAGTTTATTATTAATTTATTGATTTAGAAATAATCATTGAAGTAGAAACATTTTCATAGACACACACTACAAGAAGAAGCTTTTGCAACCATTATTACCAATGTTATGAGTAATTAAAATTTAAAAATCTTTTTTGATAAAGAATTGTATTTTATTCAAATATCCGAATGATTATTTGTGATTGTACTTTTTTGAAAGATCATCTTTGCTTTAAATGTTTTACAAAACTATAAATTTAATTCGAATAAAAATTGGAAATAATAACAGAAAGTAAGTTTTATTGTTGTCATTGTAGAGATAATCATAAAATTTCTGACCAACATTTTTATCGGAAAAATTTTATTGTGAATTTTCAAAATAGAAATTAACAACATTGTTGCTTAGCGATTTAGGACAAAACAAGTACTCAACCATTTAACAATCCTATCTACATAATTTATTTTTAGTTTTTATGTAGATTTTGTTTCTTAATTTCTATGAATTATGTCAATTAAGAATTTTTTATGAAGTTTTGCATTTTTTGGTGAAATATGCATGAGATTCCCTCATTTTTTGTAAAATGTTTTAAGATTATTTTTATTACTATAATATTGAGCGAGGGAAAAGGTTTTTCGTATTGTATTAAAACAGAAGTCGAATATTTTAATTACATGTTACTGTTTTATGTTAAAATATAAAAATAAGATTTTCGTATTGTGAAGTAAGTAGCAATATTAAGGAAAGCTATGGAAAATCCCAGACCGAATTTAATAGACTGAGGACCAATGCGTTCCAGCAAGACAATGTCAGACCACAATTATCTTAGACGGTCGAGTAAAATACACGATGGTAAAGGTCTATATGTGGTTTAAATAAATACCTATTCTTTTTCTATACAATTTAATGTTTTTATAAAATTGAAAAAATTTTCCCCGCTCAATATTATTAATACGAACAAATTGTATTTATTTAGATGTGTAAAACTATCCAAATTACTTTTTTTAATGTGTAATATTACTTTAATTGTTTTTTAGACAAATATGCCAAAACGTGAAGTAGTTATTCCAACTGGATTTAAAGAATTACTACAGGATTTCACGGTTTGTGTTCTCCGTGATAATCCCGAAGATATTATTCAATTTGGAATTGATTATTTTAAATCAAAAAAGTCCGAGCAATTGCAGTCTGCTCATTTGGGTTCTGAAAGTGAAAATGATGATCAGATGGAAGAGCTACCTCCAATGCCCAGACCCCAGGGTCGGCGACGAGGAGTGGCTGCAGAAAGTTTTGATCCTGAAAAAGAAGACGATCCAAATCAAGAAAGGATTGTGTATCCGAAAACTCAAGAACAAAGAGCAAGATTAAATTTAGCAGTACAAAATATCCTTTTGTTTCGATGTCTTGATGAAGAACAGATGGTTGATGTAATTGATGCTATGTTTGAAAGACGGGTTGTTCAAGGTGAAAAGGTTATTATTCAAGGAGAGGATGGTGATAACTTTTATGTCATTGAGTCTGGTCTTTATGATATAATCGTTAAAATTAATGGAGTAGATACAAAAGTCGGTAAATATGATGGAAGTGGATCTTTTGGAGAGTTAGCTCTGATGTATAATACTCCAAGAGCCGCCACAATCCAATCCGTAACAGAAGGAGTAGTTTGGGCTATGACCAGAGAGACATTCAGATCAATTGTTTTGAAAAAGGCTTTTCAAAAGCGTCTCAAATATGAAGCTTTATTGGAAAATGTTCCTTTATTAAAAGAGCTTAGTCCTTACGAAAGAATGAATATAGCAGATGCTCTACTTACCAAGATTTACGAACCTAGTACAACTATCATCAAACAAGGTGAACCTGGATTGGAAATGTATTTTATAGAAGAAGGATCAGTTCGAATAACAATAAGAGAAGCTGATAGTGAAAATGAAACTGAAGTAACTCGAATTGGCCCTGGTGGATATTTTGGCGAGCTGGCACTTTTGACAAAGCATCCTCGAGCAGCATCGGTATATTGCTTGGAAAAAACGAAACTAGCTGTTTTAGATGTTGGTAGTTTTGAAAGATTACTAGGTCCATGTTTAGACATCATGCAAAGAAATATATCAAACTATGAAGAGCAGCTTAAAGGAATTTTTGGTAGTTTACATAAAATGCCAGAATTAAGAAGATAGAAAATAACGTAATTACTGGTTTTTTACGTTTTAATTGACTATTTCGTTTACTTTGGAATTGTCGTCTATATTGCCATGGACCCTGAAATAAAATGAATATTATTTTATGGATTATCTGTTATTATTGAGATTGATATATGTTGCTTATTTAGAGGGAAATTGTCATATTAGTTTCACCTATTATGTTATTAAAAGTAATTGACTAAAAAGATAATTCTAATTTTTGCTTGGTTAGAACAAATAATAATTGATTGTTAAATTGTTTATGCAAAAGCTTTGTTTTGTTGGATATGGTATATTGATATTTACAATAAATTAATCGTGAACGTAGTCATTTAACAATTGATCACATCAAATATTTGAAATAAATCTTGTTAAACATTTTCTTCACTTCGATTTTTCATTATTCGTTAAATATGATCGCTTTATATTATCCGTCAGAATAATGACAGTGGGTGAATGTGTAATTATGCCTTCAGAAAGTGTAGGGATGAATTTAGAAATAGAAAATATATTCCTTATTATTCGATAATTGTATTATTTCCAAGTAATTAGATTTTGGTTATAGGAATCCAAGAATTATTCTGGTAGAATTTTTTTTTGTTAATGTAATTTTGCTTGAATATACCTGCTGATAAAAATGAAATATGAGTATGGATATTATCACTGAAAAATTATTACAAATTACAATAATAATCTTGTTTTGATAATTGACTAGAAATCGAATTGTGATACTGATTGATTTATAAAAAACTATTTTCTAAAATATAAATAAATAAAATTTGAAAATTCTTACAAATTTTGTATTTGATAAATTTATAGGAAAAATTATTGCTACTTAACAACAATGTCATTATGTGGTAGGTCAACTTAGAGATAAATTGGTTGGAAAACTTAGACTATTGCTCAAATTTAAAATGTATACACAGATAATAAAAAGATAATTTTTCTGTTTGAACTTATTTCTTCAATTTACTTCCTGTAGATTCAGCTAAGGGTTTATGATTTTTAGTGTCTATTTTAGTACTCAAAATTACTCACTATCTTCTGAATCTATAAATAAAATAAAGAATACGCTGACCTCATTTTATGTGACAATTGTTGAAAGTTCTGGAGCAAATGTTTGAAAAATTAAAAGAAAATTTATGATAAAAAACAAATATTTTTATTGAAAGAAATCAAATTAAATAAAAAAGTTAATTAAACTGACAAATATAAAGCCAAATTAGAATTATTAAGTTGCGGGAAAACTGATTTCTCTCTTTTATAACAAATTAAAAGCCAATAAATCACCATAACAAACTTTTATTTAATCAAAATAATTAACATTTACATCTGTCATACATTCCTAACGTTTTAGAGCTTTTTAATCTCGTCTTTATAAAGTCCGAGTCACAGGATTCAACGAAAGAGGTAAATTTGTTTTATACATCTCAATTGTTGGACATCGTAATTTCAGGACTATGACAAAAGGTGGCCTATATCAGATATAGTATTATTTCTATGGACGTGAGAAATTTTCGGATAGTTTTTTTGGTGACATGCAACCAAGAAATTGTGTGCAAAAAACAAAAGACAATTACTATTCTCTGATACTGTCGGTTTTTTCTTTAGGTTTTCATGGAAAACAATAACAATAGCATTCAACAGTGATATTTTCTAAAAGTCCTAAAAATCCATAATGAGTTTTATAAGTCATAGACCATCAAACAGTAATCATTAGTTGGCTTGAAGTAATTCGTTTTCTAATTGTGCTTGGCTGAAAATCTTTGCAAGAACGTTTAAAATTGTCCTATAATTATCTATATCACATCACAGATAATTATTCTGTTTAGAAGATACTCATTTTTGTTCTTTTAATAATAAAGACCAGTAAATTGATAAATTCTAGATTTTGCATTTTCTGTTTAAATAATTAGAGGTCGATTTTTGAAGCTTTTTCACTTCACTAATTTTTCTAATCTTTTTTTATCCCAGATGTTAGCTGACAATTGGGCTGTTAACATCGAACATCTCTGCAACAAAATAAGGTGATTATTGAGGATTAAAGCCGATAAGACATTTTAATACACTTATTAATAACAGGTGATCTGTCTGATTGTTCTATAGAACAAAATCTCTTGCACCAACAATTATCATATTGTTTGTGTTGTGATTACCTCATGAGCATCTTGTGCATTTCTTTTAAATTTATATTCATGCAATAAACTCCCACTCAATTCAGTATGTGAAAACCTTGTATTATCAGAAAATGGCATTTTAAACTGTGCTTTGACAGGCAACTTACATATCTAGCCTTATTATTAAATAACTCATTTTTTAATTTGTTTGGATTGCTCTAAAATCCTTTAAATAATTATATACAGTGGTAAATATTCATAAAAATTACAAATATTTTTTCTAATATTATATTAAATGTAATGAGATTGGATTTTGTTGTAATAATGTATAGGCAATATTTTGTAAAGAGAATATTTAACAGGAAATTAACAGTCAAAAAAATTTTAAGTTTGGAATTATAAAACTAATCAAAAAATATTGAAACTGAAAATATATTTGAAAATTCTAATATTTTATCTTAAAACAAAAGAAAATCTTATCAAATGAACTTTATAAAGAATTTAGAAGAAAAAAGATATTTGGCCTGCAAATTTAACTTTTATTTCAGGAGAAAGAGAATATAAAATTATTTTAACAATTATAGATTTGCATCTGTAATACCTTTAAAAGATAAAAAGGGAATTCGGTTACAAATGCTTTTGAAAATATATTTGAAATTTATAGATAGATAAATGGACTGAATTTTATAATAAAACTTTTAAAGAATTTTGTGATAAAAATGAAAATTGAAATTTATTCAACAAAAAATGAAGGAAAGGCTATTTTATTGAAAGATGCAATAAAAATTTGAAGAATATTGTTGGCACAACCGCTTAGCGCATCTAACCTAACTGAGGTTTCTATGAGCTAAGTTTCTCTAAAGCTCGTGATCTATTGAAATCAAAACTCAGAGAACCACTAATAAACTTTATTATGAAGGTATAACTCTTTAATAACATAATACAATATTCAACCACTCTCAGACAAATCTCAATCACTCACCTAATACTCCAAAAATACTCAAAGTGTTGTACCAGAATTCTCCTGGTCGGCCGAAATAAAATTACAAAATAAAAACATATTTCTGTTTTTCACTTGAAAATTTTGGGTGATAAATAATGATTTTACGCTGCCTTGTATACTACTTCTCGTTGTTATTTAACGTCTCTGGTTGGGCAGTTAAGCTGTCAATCATGACTTATTTACTTTAAATAGATATTTCTAAAAACAATTTAATTTTTCGAAAATAATTTTAATTCAGTTTAAATTAATATGCTACTGATTAAAAATCTGTAGTCATTTCTAAACTAATATTTTTAAATTTTATTTAAAAAGTTTAAATAATATTTATACAAGTTAATTAATTAATTTTTAATAATTAGAATAAATAATGTTAAATTATCCAGCTTATTATTTTTCTATGGTTTAGAATGAAAAGATATGTATAGGAAGAAAAGGAAAAAGAGAGGTCAATTCTCAACAATATGATGTTCAAAAAGTTTAGAGAACAAAGTAATAAAACTGATTAAATCTATCCAATTTAATTAATTATTATACTAATCGATCACATAGCAATCTTAGTTTTTTGAACGATAAGGTTCATAGAATAATTAGAATTTCTTCAATTGAAACTAATAATTTTCCTGATAAAATATTAATTAAAAATATAAATAACAATTTTTACTATTTCTCTTAAATCGAAATGTGTAGCTTTAACTCTACTTTCCTTAACTGTTCACTTTGTTAATAACGTGCTCGTTAGATAAAAATTACCTCGAAAATCTGATTTTTGTATCAAGTAACTTTATTCTTTTATTATGAATCAAAACAATCACAATAAATTTTATTTCACAAATTGAAAAACCATGTGGCATATTGTCTAAAAAATAAGAGTAAATATCTAAAGCAGAAATAATCAATTTTGCGCTGAATTCTTCAAATATTCAATCCTTTTGAATGATAGTTTTGTCTTCCAAATTCTAAATATTATAATTGACCACTTCTTCTGGCAAAAATTCTCTTAATATACTGTAGTATGCACTATCAAAAAAATGTCTTGACGAATTTCTCAACTGATATCCTCGTCTTATATAGAAGTAGAGATTTGTTAATGACCGCCAATCGCTACTTTTAAAAAGCTACTTCCTACGATAGCCTAAAATTTCTAAATTATGTTGCCATTATCTTGACGACGAGATAAATTGTTATTTTTACAAGTTTTAAATTATTATTATCGATAATTAATTAATTAATATTATATATTTTTATTATTATAGACAGTTATTATTGATCATTAGTAGCCGTGGCGTTTGCGAACGCAACAAAAACTAAATTCGTTGAAAGCTCATATTGCAAAGATAGATTTAAAAAATGCCATGCTTTTTAAAGTGTTTAAAATAATCTCAAAATTATAACATATAAGTTCATATAAAAGGCATATATTTTTTATATTATTAATTTATACAGGGTTTATCAAAATAGATAATTGATGTTTTCAGAATAGATAATTAACTTTTTCAAAATACTTGATAGATTTTTAAAAATTATTTCATTACTTTTGCAAAATCATTTTATTTTATATAAGAATAAAAATAAAAGAAGTTCAAAATCTCCAAAATTTTCACACGCACCAGCTTTAATTAAAAATGTATGTATATGGAGAAAATAATTTTGACAGTGTTCAGGTCTGATTTGATCCGATACAAGTTGGATTGTTCTCATTGCTCATTGTTCTGGCAAATGCTGCCACATATATGTTCTTTCATGCTGAAAATACCTCAATCGGATTTAATTGAAAAGAACACGGTGGCAAAAAATAGTTTTTAATTGTTTCTCGTTACTAATACTCTTATTGGTGCCATTTTGTGAAAAGCAACGTTATCACACATAATTATTTGGTTGGTTATATTTTCAGAATTCAATATTTGCAAGAGATTTCCTAAATAACTTTCAAAACTTTTACCATTATAACCATCTTTGGTTTCAAAAAATAGCAATTTGTCGTTTTTACAGGCAGCGCGAACAGAAAAATTTCGACTTCTTACTGTAGTTACCTGTTTTTTTGGTGTTTTACCAATAACACAGTGACTTATCGCATCGAACAATTCACATCAACCTCATCAAAAAATGTCAACCGGTTGATATTTATTTCTAACAGGTATCTTGAATAGTTAAATTGAGCTTCAATGTTATTGATAGAGTTCCTTTGGGTTGGTTTTTTAATATCAAATTTCATATTAAATATTGATTAACTTTAAGTATTGATTTGTGTTTTTTAACTCGAATTTTATTTACTATTGTGTTTGATTGATTATTAAAGACAATTGCAGACATTTCAGATCTTATTGTGATCCTTTTCTCTTGAGTTTGACGATTTTTGTGTAATGTTTATCACTGTGATTTCGTGTGAAGTTTGTATTATAAATAAAGGTTTTCTTTACTAATTGTTATTATTTTTGCACCACCTAAGAGTTGGAGTCAGGTTTATTTTGATACACTAGTTAGTGAACAATATGTTTTGATTCATATTTGTTGATGTTTCCAGTTCGATTTTTCAAAGTGTGATGGAACAATCTTGATCAGTTTTTTTTAATAAAAGCATTGATTTCTTTATTATTTTAAATGAGTTTAAGAAATTCAGAGGTAAACGTTAAGAAAGAAAACATCTGATCATTGGAATTTATTTTCAATTATGAACATCTTAAAGATTTTCTAATTATTTTTTATGATAAAATCTGCTTGTTCATGATGAATAAATAAAATTAACAGAAGTAAAATATATAAATTAAAGATGTAATGAATTAATCAGAATAAACTGAATTAAGATAACCTATAATAAAATAAAAAAAACAAATCACCCCTTTTTATCAGAAAAAGTCAAAATAATAAACAAATATCAATGTTATTACAGGGAAGTTTAGCAATGTATTCCACATTTTTTCCTCAACGATAATATACGATGAATAATTTGAAAGTTAAACTATGACCTAAATTTCAATCTGAATTTTTTTTCTACTTGTTGCTGTAACAAAAGAAATAACCAGTTTAAACGAAAAATATTATTTTTATCACAATTCCCTCTTAAAATTAAATAATAAATCAAAATTCATTATTGTAACAGCAATACCAAAGCAAGTGAGAATAATAACATATTGTCAATAATGTTAATTCAATAACACAAAAATTCTGATCAAATAGAATTTCAATCAAAGAAAAATCAGATGAGTTTCAACTAATGAGATTCAACCAACATTTGGGTTGTTAGTTAGACAACTTTCAGTTAGCTGAAAATGAACAAACTCCACGGGGTCGGTCGATTGTTCTAAGCTGAAACAAAACCCATAACTCTTACTGAATGAAGTTGGTCACAAAAATAAATATCTTCTTTGACAACAAGACAATCGAGTGTATTTTTCATTAAAACCAATATATTCAATGATACAAATTATTATATAACATATATCAAATATCAGGGCGTCCTCCGTGTTTTTTTCAATCCATTTTACAATACTTTTTCTTCTGCCAGTCAAATGACGACTTCTGTTATTGATTGGCGTCTCAAATGTGTTGGGTTTACCAAGACACCCACACGGGGAAAAATAAATAATAAAAACTATAAATAATGTATAAATAATAATAATAATAATAGTATTATTATTAATAAT
>JBBMKC010214963.1:0-12700 GCA_037834085.1 Bipalium vagum | reverse complement strand
ATAATAATAATAATAATAATAATAATAATAATAATAATAATAATAATAATAATAATAATAATAAATTAATTAATTAAGAATTCATTCAAACAAAAAAGGGCAATTAATTATTTCCAAAAAGGATCTAATCTTGACAATGGGCAACATAAATTGCCAAGATTAGATCAGGATCCGCAAGGAGGGACCGATTTAGAATTATCGGTCTAAAAAGAGAATCGACATTCCCATTAATCAAGCTGATCCAAGATTGATTATTCGTCTGATCAGAATGGTATATAAGGAGTTTGAATCTGCAGTGGATTGCCACAGAAGTGAGATTGAGAACTGTTGTTATTAATTTGAGTATTACGGTCAGAAGAAGAATTGTTGTTTTGTCAGAAGACTATTATTGCCAGCAGAAGAATCGTTGTTATTATTTTTTCAGAAGATTATTATTGTTGGAAGAAGGATCGTTGTCATTATTTTTTCAGAAGAGAATATTTTGAATTTGCTATCATCCGAAGATTGCCTTTGAAATTGTAATTCATATTGATTCCCTCTATGCGACAGGAGCATCGAAGGGTCCTGTGCGGTTAGGGGGTTTCTGAGCGGACCTGATTGGGCTCAGCTAACCACCCTTTGGGCCTGTCGTTACAAGTGGTTAGAGTATCTACATTTTTATTCATTTTTCTTTCTTTTTAATTAACCTTTACGTACAGACACTTATTTGATATTGAAATTTAATTATTTAATTAATTATTATCATTTGATTTTCAGTTTGATAACATTTGATTTTTCTTTTGGACAAAAACACTTGATTGCAGACATTTACTGATTATTTGAAACGTCTCGTTTGTATTGTTATTTTAGTAATAAAGTGTTGTTCATAATTGTTTGATTCATTGATTTGCGTACACGTATAGGCTAAGGGAAGGGGTCAGTAACGTTGCGAGCTAAGTGTTACGACAGGGTTCATAGTGAGTTAATATCGTAACAATTGTAAAAAATACTTCATGAATATGAACAGAAAATTACCACCAACTGCTGCGGAAAACCACCAATAATGTGGATTAGGTTTAATCCAGTATAATGTTTTATTAATATATTATTATAATACTTTTTCTGCTTTTATTTAATAGTTTAGAAAAGGATTATTTTGAAATGTAAAATAATAGTTTAAATTGAAATTTAAAAACTTTAAATTGATATGAAAAAAGTTAAAATTAAGTGAAAAACCTGTAGTCATTTTTTGAATATTTGGTTTTAAAGACATCATCAAACTGTGGGATCATCGTATCATAGTTTTTGTTTAGCAAAACTAAGCATAGTTTCAGTTATAGAGTTTTATCGAATGCAATTGAATCATAATCTTCGTTAGAGTAATAGTAAATGTTTAATATTTTCGTTAAGCTTGTCCGTGGTAATTTTTTCTAAGTAATTTTAATAATTTTTTATTTTGAATAATAAACAAAGAATTATTGTGGAAAGAAAAAAATATGTAATCATTTTTTACTTTTACTGATTTTAAAGTTTTTTTTGCATAAAACCTCACTTTTATTTTAGATTAAAATACTTCTGTTTCTTTAGTTACTATTTTTATTAATTTTTTTAAAATAACTTTGATTTTTTTGGTTAGAATTTTATTTTTTCCTTTAAACTTAATTAAAAGAAGTTAAAAATATTTAATTTGAAAATTTTTACCGAAAAAACGATTGCATGAATTTCGTATTCGTTAGCTATATGAAATTAATTTTTTTAAATGATTTTTTTGAAATGACTTATATTGATTGTTTTTAAAATATTTGTTTAAAATTGTATTTTCGCAATATTTTTGAGTTATGAGCTTACAAGACGTATATAATTTTTATGGTAGTTAATTTTTAAAAATTGTTTTATACAGGAAGAATTAGAAGTTTTAGAATCAATTTATGGCGATGACTCATGCTTTCAAAAGATATCAAATTCTAAATTCCATTATAGATATGGTGATCAAAGTTCTTTCAAATCATTTATTTTAGAGATTGAATGGGGTGCAAATTACCCAGAGGAATCTCCCGTAATTAATTTAGATTTATTTTACAACCAGCACACAAACGAAAATTTCAAAACAGCCTTGTTTGATAGATTATCAGACATTGCTCAACAAGAGTTGGGAAATCCCGTAACATATATTTTATTTGAACATATTCGTGAACATTTAGATGAATATTTGGAACTAATCAGTATTGATTCTAGAGAAAGCACAAAAGTAAGAATTTTGGTTACTCTATATTTAATGTTAGGAACATGCAGGTAGACAGTTTACAAGTAAAGAAGGTAAAAGTAAAACATGAGCAGCTCACTAAATCTCAGAAGCGAAAGCAGTTAAATAAATTGGATGAAAATGGTCAGATACCCAGAGGTTCTGATTGGGTTAATGTTCTCCGACATTTGCAACAAGTTGGTTCTCAGACATGATAAATATGTTCGAAAAATGAGTGATCTATCAAAATTATTTTTGTCTAAAAAATATAAATTGGTAATTTTGTACCCTATTGTTAGATTCCAGTTCTAAAATAATAGTTTTGGAGAAATATCATTTAAATATTTTTATGTAATGACTCATCAAGAAAGTAAATTAACTTTTTACAATCAAAGATAAATCAGTATGTGGGCATTCAAGTATCATTTTAATTCATATACAACATTTGATTTGAGTATCCATTTTTATTTTTAAAATTTTGAGTAGGATGTGTTTGCTAATATAAACAAAATTAAAAGCAAATACTTGCTTTCGGTGCTTTTTATTAAAATTTCTAAAATGGTATCTTATAAAAATTAGTCAGATTTTAAAAAATTCAAATTTTCGGTATTTTAAAATGACACTGAAATAATATTTTGATATTAATCAATTTATGATTAATGAGATTCTCATATTAACATTTTCTGAAAGTAATTATAAATAAAATGTTAACACGAGACAAAAAGTTCAACATTTATTAAATGACAATAACTTAAGGCCAAACTTTATAATTAAGACGAACATACAGGGTGTTCCAGCGAAATCATGACAAAAAAACAAGCAAAGATATTAAATAACATAATTATTTAAGCAATAGTTATATTTTTGGATTAAGAATATTTTCCGTGCTTCTATGACCTTCAAGATTCTCTGTCTGAAGCTCGTGTATGCCTTCTTTACATGGACTTGGTTCAATTGGGCAAACGCTTCTGTAATGGAATTCTGTAGAGATGTCAGATTAGGGTGTCATGACTTGTTAGTAACCCTTTTAAGAATGCTCCATACATAATAGTCAATAGGGTTTAAATCTGGACTATTTGAGGCCAGAATTCCTTGCTCAAATACATGTCAACATTATCGGACATCCAGTCTTGAACTAAATAACTTGTATGAGCGTCTTATTGAAAGATGTAAGGTCTTCCAGAAGCAACAGTTTCCATCCAGGGCTTCACTATTGTACTTAGAATCTGTACGTAGACTTCCTTGGTGATAGTTTCACCCTTTTTCAAAAAGTGTGGAGGCATGACATTCACCTTCACTAGAGATGACGCCTATTACCAGAAAATTGACTGGAAACTTTGTCGTTGGCACTATTGGGACTTTCAATATCGTGGGCAAGCCAACGATCATTCCGCCGGTTAATTTTGGCATCAACTGTAAAAATTTTCTCATCAGAGAAAACTTAAAACCACTCGCTGCTTTATTCTTCAATAATTTGAGTAACAAGTTGCACCGAACAACTCTTACTTTTCGTAGCCTCAGACAGTATTTCTAGAACGTATAAAGTATATCTTCATCTATCCGACGCACTGTTGTTTTACTTATCTTCAAAGTTGTTGCCAATTTTCGAAGCGATATCCCAGGATCTTCTATTATTAGGTGCTGAGCTCTTTGAACTTCCGCGGTCTATTTACATTTCCTTCAGACACCTCCGATAACTTCGTTTGACATCGTACACTGTCGATCGTGGGTACCCAAATAAATTAATTATTTCGCCGGCGTTCTTCCAGCTCTAAGACTTTCGATAATATTCCAAGCCTGATTTTTGTTAACTTATCATTTTGAAATTGTACTGGCAGGATCAAATAATTTTTTAGTTACCGTTCATTTTTCAGTTTTTTGTTCTTAACTCACACGCCAAGTAGGGCGATGAGTTAAATTTTTTTTCTTCATTGAGAACCTCTGAGTCTAAGTGCGAGGGAATTTTTCTAACCCAAAAATAAAAAGCCTTTAAGTAAAATATCCACTAAGGACCACCATCACCAACCTTTGTAAAAAATCCCTATTTTTTTAAAAAATATAATTTTGAAATTTTGAATTTGATTTTATGCGTTCATTATTAAGTAACCTTCGCCGTTAAATCCTAATAATTATTCTAAACTCCACCTTTTTTATTTTATTAGGAACTTAACAGCTTTGTATTACTAAGAAATCTTTACGTAACACTTAATTTGTAAATTTACTGACCTTTTCATTTATGCCAATAACGATTACAATAAAACTTTATTTTGCTAATACAGATCACAAATAGTGATCACTCAACAATCAATCTCAACTGTATAATGTTTCTAATCAAATATGACGAATTCAAATACAATAATCAATAAATTGATCCAAATATACTGAAATCAAAACAATTAATAAATATAAAAGTCAAATTAAATAAAAATCAGATCAAATGTCATTAAGTCAAAAATAATCATTAGGTCAAATGATAATTATTAATATATTTTATATATAAAAAGAAAAATTTAAGCAAAGTAAAAATCTGGCCGCTTTAGAAGACAATGGGTCCTAGGGTCGTTTAATTATTCCGATCTGGTAAGCTCATAAATACCATACAAAATTAAAAGAATTGATAAATGCAAAAATTTATAAAATTGATAGTAATATTGAAATGTGTTGTTGCGTCTAATTCCAAAGAAACAGAAATTTGGTATTTTACTTGATTTTCATCATGTTATGAGTTTTTTAAATATAGGAGTTTATGATTTTTTTTTCAAATTTGTTGAAGTTTACTTGAGACTTGTCTTATTTTACTGGGTAGTACTTGGTCTATCAAACGATAAACTTTAGCTTTTACGCAAACAATAGGGATTAATTTTAGATTAGCTGTTACTTTATTTATCGTTTATTTATACTAACCGATAGTAATGTGGGATAGTAACGAATAGTAACGAAGACATAAAACTTCTGGTATTTTGATTATTCTGTCTCATACAATTGAAAAAAGAATTAACACCGTAACATAACCTTCCAAGAAAAAGAATACAATAAAATATTTAGTAGATACTATGTATGTTGGTGGGTATTGCTTAACTTGTTCCCAGAAGTGAGGGTTTTGTTTTTACCATATTGAAACACGAACTTGGTCCTTGCCTTTTGCATAAATCTCACATTCGCCTGTTAAGCACAGTATTCCTTTTCTGTTAGGTCTGTCATATCTAAAATAGCAGTGCAGCAGCGGACTAGATATTCCTCATCAGCTTTAGTAAGAAATTGAACCGTTGTTGGGTTTCAATTTTCGAAAACCCATGTCTTTCGTTAACACCCTATTTTTGTTCATCAGTGTTCATCAATCGATTGTTTTGGATTTTTCAGTACAGAAATGTTGACGCCTGCGTAATCTTCTAGCTGATTCTGTCTTCCATATCTGGGTATATCGAGTTTACACCCAGATGTGAAAAGATTATCAGCTCATGCTTTAATATATCTCGCATCACGTGTTTCAACACCTTATCTGTCACGCTATGTGGCCTTCATTTTACGAACGCTAATTATATCTTTATCACTTTAAAAAACCATGCTGCTGCAAGAATTCTGTACTCAACTAATATTGGTTATTATCAAAAGATATTTTGAATTTCAACAAAATTTTGAGTAATTATATATATGATGTAGGCATAAGTTTTAGTCCATATTTTAAAAAATTCAATTTTATTAAAAAGATAATATATACAGTCTGTTAAGAAAAAAACGCAACACTAACAAATTTTAAATTTTATGGCTAGATATTTTGAATTAAAATCTAATATATATTTTTCGACAGAGATTCAAAAATCAGTCATCAACATAATATTCATTATTGGAAATCACGTTTGCCATCTTTCAGGTAATTGCCGAAACCCAGAACGATAGAAAGATATTTGTTTTGACGCAAGATAATTCTTGACAAAATCTCGTATCTGGTCAACATTTTTGAAACGACATCCGGTTTATTCATGTTGCATTGTGCGAATAAGCCGAGTGAGAAAGAAATTCCCAGCCTAACTGTAAAATTGTTTCCTAATTATGTTTCTGGCGGTCTGCCATTGTCATCTAGCAAGACAATCTTACGCAATCCTTGCCAGAAAAAGGTCATTTTTCTCGATTTTTTTAGCCAAATGCAGCAATTGTTTGCTATACGTTCCGCATTAATGATTTCACCAGCTTGGAGGAGGTCATAATGAATGGGTCCTTTCATATCCCACAAGATACAAAGGGGAGTACTTTTTTATTGTCAATATTTGTTTTGACAACTAAAGTAGCTGGCATTCCAGGATCCACTCACGAATGTTTGCGTTTTTGATTATTGTAATTAATCCAGTTTTCATTTCCAGTGACGATTTTCCATAAAGTCTTTTTTATTTGTCTAGCAATAAGGGATGCGCATGTTGTTATCGGCATAAAATATTGGTTTCGGGAAGTTCGTGGGGAATCCGCTTTCCAGCTTTCTCAATTTTTCCCATGTCGTGTAACCATCTTCTCGACAGTTCTTTGGTCAACGGCAAGTTGTTAAGCGAGTTCTGCTTGCGTCTGGGATGTATTTTCATTCAACAGCTCTTCCAATTTGGCTGAGTCCAATATCTGTGGAGCACTACTACTTGGTCGATCGGTAACATCAAAATTTCCGTCTTTCAATTTCGATACCAGTATTTACATGTACTATTGGAAACAGCATTATTACCAAGAATGGAACATATTGTTTTAAATGCCTGGGATGCATTTTTGCCTTGATCAAATTCATATCTTATTCAACACCGAACGTATAATTTTTCATCACTCATTTTGAAGACTGATATTTTGGTTTTTATAAAATTAATATATTTATAATGTATATAATATAATAATTTTATATAATATATTTATAAAATTTAATATATTGATTACCAATGTAAATATTTGCGGCAGTTATTCGATAATATTTGGATTAGTAAAACAACAATGAAAAAATGGTTTAAAACTTATTGCTATATCTAATATTTAAATCATTATATTAAAAATCATTATTTTTAACATATTATTACACTACTCTATAAAAATAAGTCGTTGTAATTTATGGGACAACATGTACTTACAATATTATATAGATTATCATATCAAATAAAATAATAAAAAATTTAGATGGAGTCACTTGAAAGGTCCCTCAGTGCAGTAGTAGTCTAAAAAAAGTTTAAGAAATTTAGAAAATAAATTTTTACTTGTAACTTGAGGTCTCCTGGAAATTTGAACTAAAATATAACAAATATTGTATATAACTTAAATTAACATTTCTTGTAATGTAGCAGGAAGCTCCTCGAAACTTTGAATTAAATAAATAATAAATAATAAATAATAAAATAATTACCTTAATAGTACATTAACGAAATCTTGTAAAATATGAAAAATAAAGTAATTAAAATATAAGAATAAGTAATTTTAATGTATAAAATAAATATAGATAAAAAATTAATATTAATAATATTAAGAAATGAAATAACATATAAGAAAGAAAATAATAATGAGGCGACGTCATCAACTTCGTTAAAAAATGACATCAATAAGAATAAATAGGTTTAAAAAATAGTATAAATTGGTAGCTGGAAATTATAATTTTGCCTTTTCAAAACCTGAGACTTAATTTATTATAAATAATAAGTTTGAGAATTTTTTTATCTAGTTGATCATAACTAGGTTGAAAGAAAACTTATAGTAAAAAATGAGTTTGTTAAAACTCTCATAAAAATTTTAAGTAAATTTTTATATTCACAAATATTAAAAAAAAATATCAATCTGCAGATTTTTTGAAGAAAATTTCCCAAATCTACTACAAGAAATATAATTTTAACTAAATATTTGTACAAATGTGAATCAGATTGATCATTGTAAGTCAACATTGCTTAATAATTCTTTAACGAGAACATAAAGGCAGTGAGAATTGTCTGCATAAGTCTTGTCTACAATGAAATTACCGTACTTATGTACACAAATTTCTCTGCGAATTCAATAAAATATAAAAATCGCTATTATCATGTGTCCAGCTGATATTTTTTATCGTTATAATTTGTCAAGGAATTTTTTGCAACCACTTTCCATAAATGAATATTTATAACAGCATAAAATTTAAAAATGAATTATTAAAAACTAAAATTGTTAATAAATAAGCCAATCAATAGATTTCAGCTACCAATCGAAAAGTTGGAAAAATTTTTTAGTAAGAAACTGCAGCTGTATTAATTAGGACAATGAATATGTCATCTGCAATGATAAGTTAAATAGCTTATCATTACTATTATATTGATAATCTTTAAATAACAACTAACAATCTCTGTTTAAATCGCTAAAAGATTTTTAGACAAAGATAATGAAATAATTTTTAATTACAATGTGGACTCTTTTAACACTATTTTATAAGAGTATTATAGTCAAAACCAATCAACTATTTTAATTTTTTATATCTATTTATATCTATTTAAATTTATATAATTTTCAAAATATTAATGTAATATTTTATTTGTAATCTTTATTTGAATAGACTAAAGTTTTACATAGTTTTGAATATTTAATAAGTTGTCTTATAATTTTTTATATCAAGGAAATTATTTACATTTTATAAGTATAAGTATTTTTAAGACTGATAGTATTACTTATGACTGAAAATTTAATTAAATTCTCTCCATTTCAATCGTTAGTTGATGGATCATTTTGGCACGTGTTAGCAAAAAGAAAGCTCGAAGATTATAAATTAAACGAAGGACCATATCCAATATATGGTCATTTTGAACACTTATACAGTATTGGATCAGCAAATCGTTTTATGATTGGAATGGAATCATTTGAAAAGTTTAATAAATTGATAGAACATTTCAATTATTTTTATTTTTCACTAGATCAAAATCCAAAAATCCTAAAACTTATAAATTAAAGGGTAGCCTTTCTATTTTGAATACATATGAAGACTTTGAAAACAAGAACAAAGATGAATTTTTAAATCATTTTGGATTGAAAAAAATACTGGCATATATAAAAAACGGTGTTTTTTTGAAGCACCCAAATAAAATTTGTCGATTCTCTCTGCTTTCTTATTCTGTATGCTATAAATTAAAATAATTTAACGTATTAAAGTTAATGGTTTTGTTTAACAGGATTTGAAGAAATTTAAATTCTTGTACTGGTTTGCATTCCCAGCTTTACGATTTCCTGTTAATCCAAAACAAAACGGTGAAATTGAATTCTTAGATAAAGTTGCCACGACAGACCAGGTTGAATTTCACATTGTAAATAAATAATCTATCTTTAAAACAGATTAATAGATTTTTTCAATTATTCGACGAGTTCCAGAATCACCATTCGAATATGTTCTTTTCAATTTTTTTGGAGAAAGATGACTTGCGCCTGGAACATTTTGCTAACTTCGATATTGAAAATAAAGTATGTGTTTTCAGTAATGATTGTAATAATCTGAATGCTATAAAAAGTGACTTGCCTTCTCGTTTTGTTTTATTTCGCATTTTCCATATCGTTGAAAATATTAAAGGTGTTTAGCTTTATTTCCTTTGTAAGGGAAAAATTTGATTCCCCGAATCTAGGTGTGGGCTAATTTCTTTTAATCGATTGTGATAGAAAAACGTTTACTCGTTATCATTTTTACGATTAAAATGATTTGGGATCGGCTTTACAGTACATATTTTAAATCAAACACATATGTTGATAAGTTATATTTGTATCTGGCTGTAGAGGCTTAGAGGTGAAAGTGCTGAGGTTCTTGCGCTTACCATAGATGCATATTATTATTATATCATTTTCTACTCACTATAAAACACCAAAAATCTTATACATATATTGTTGTTTGTGTATATATACGTGGTATAATTATTCGCTTTATAATTGATTCTTATAAACGAATGATTTTTTTATGTATGTAACTTATAAGAGGCGTAATTTTTTCAAACTTTACGTGCAAATCCAATCGAAAATGTTCACCTACTTGTTAAATGCAGGATCTCATAATAAACGAGCTTGTTATAAGTGGAGTTCGATGTATTTGTATTTTTGACAGTTATTAAGTCTTACATTTCTATTTAACATAAATCACAAACTGTTCTTCAAAAATATCTATAAAAATTGTCTTCAATTGGTACGGAGTTTTTTGTATTGATTTTTAAAGTTAAAATCATTTTAAAAAAATTAAAATCAAACCAATCTTATTGAAAGAATTTCGTTTATATATAAAAATTAGCAAATTAAATTTGATTTCAATTTTAATCATTTTCTTTTCAGTTCAATCTCACATTTGATTTTCTTTTTTTCCTGAAATTTTACTCGCTTAACATTTACCTGAAAATGTTTCTCAAAATATTGTTTTAACTATTTTTATTGTGACAACAGTAAGTCACTTATACTCATTGATGCGGTTGTTCATAAATTAACTTTGGATTATGCAAATCGAAACCTTAATCTTTTTTATGGACCGTAATAATAAATTAATTCATAAATTAATATAAATTTGAAAAGAAAATTAACTTTAATAAATTAAATCAATAAATTTAAAAACAGTAAAGAATTGAAATTTTTTTGAGTGATTAATTAATTTGTAAATTCCTATTTGTAGTGTCAGTCATGATTTTATGAATCTATTGTGAAACATGTTGATATTAATAAACTAATATTTTTCTTTGGAAAACTATCAGAATTATAATTTTTAAATGTCAATAAATATTCCAGAGGACTTTTTATTGAAAATATTTAATAACAATCAATAAATTTAAAGCCTTTTTTTATATAACATCACGGACCTTATTCAGCCTCTATTTCAAATAAGCTTTGACATTGACCATCATCTCATCAAAATATTTTTTTTTGGATATTATTTTTTAACTTATAAAAAGAAAAATGCTAATTAAGATGAATGAATGATGAACTTGTGATGATGATGTGAGAGAGAGAGGTCTGTCTAGGTGAATGGACGGGAAAATTAATTATCATAATTAAACATCTTTCTACAGTTTTAAAATTATTTTTATTAATAATATTATTTTATCACTAAAGATTTTATTTAAACTTAAGTAACAATTAAGAAATCTCACTAAAATTTCTAACTTAAAACTTTTTCAAATTTGGATTTTGTTAAAAAAACAAATGAGTGATTTGATTACAAAAAAATCCTTTTTCCGATGTTACTAATCAGTGAGAAAAATCTAATTTATTCAAATCGTACATATCAATTTTTAATTAAAATAAATTGATTTTTAGATAAATCGATAAAAAATAAATATCAATAGGTACACATTAACTTAATCACTATTGTTACACAAGGAAAAGATGTCTCATTGAATTTTTATAAAAATAGTTTCTATTTTCATAAACATGTGCTGATCTATGACCCTCTTTGAGTTGCACAATTGGTTCACAATTGTTTAACCTATATAACAAATTATAATTACTTAAGTCTATAACCTACTCAATTCGTGAATTAGTAGCTACATAATTTCAGTTTATTCAATGAATTATGAGTTTTTTGTGGATTTAGTAAACTATCTATGTGAAACATTGTCAGATTTCTTTTAATTTGTAATTATTTGAAATTGTATTGATTTCTTGATATAAAATAACAAATTTTAGAAAAATCATAAAATATTTATTTATTGTTATTTATTGTTAAGTTATAAATTGGCTAGATTTCAATCAATTAAATAACTTAATTTATGATAAATATTGTTATTAATCAAATTATTTATTTTTTTTAATGTTTTGAAAATTATTAAAAGGGTTAACTAATTGAAATTATTTATTCAAGATTGGAAAAACATTCATTTAATCAACATTTTTCGTTTTATGCTTCTTATATTGAATTGATTAATTTGATCAATTATATTCATTTCCAATAGTTTTAATTAATATTTACACTTTTAAATTAATTTTATAATTTAATATAATTTTTTCATTTAATTTTTGTCAACTTAATAAAAATTTTTTTATTAAAATTATTTTGCAAACTTGTTAGATCAATATTCTATTTTTATCTTAAAAGTGAATTCTCTTATAATTTTTAAACAGATAAATCGATTTCAAATTTTTAAAATAATTTCATTATTGATTCTAAACAAGCTTAGTTCTACATATTAAAGCTCTTTTCTGCTCCTTGAAAGAATACCAAACTTTTATCTACAATTATTTACAGAAACAAGTTTTTTTATTCACACTTTGTCATATTAATCAAAACTTCTGATGAAGTTTTATTATTAATCGACTGTCATTCATTAATCACCTTTTAATTATTTTTTCGATTTATATATATCAGTTCTACTTTTACAGAGGATTGTAACTCTGAAATCATATATATATACTACCGCTCAAAAGTATTAGGCAGGTACTTGAATTTTTAAATATAATATAAATAGAACACTTTTTCATGACAAATTTTTCGAAATAAATTTATTTATAAAATTTAATAATCCTTTTCATATATAATCGATCTAACAA
>JBBMKC010214952.1:0-12701 GCA_037834085.1 Bipalium vagum | reverse complement strand
TTCTAAACAATGATAATAAAACTAATAATACCATAATAATAATAGTAATAAAATAAAAATAATAAAAATTATAATAAAAACAATAATAAAAATAATAATAAAAAATAATAATATTATTACTAATAATAAGATAATAAGAAATTTATGATTTTCAGTCAAAAAGAACAGAAAAGGTGGTAAGAAAATTTTAAAAATTTATTTTACATTTTTTAAAGAAACGGAAAAAAATTCTTTACCCCTGACACTTGCTGTTCTCGTGCAATTGTACAAAATGGCCAATTCCCCGAATACCGTCCCGGGTCCCATTTCTCTGATAAGGGAACCAGATTTGGTGACTTCTACCAAACCATCTAAATTAGAATCCATCGTGAGGTCGTTAAGCACTCCTTTCTCAAAATTTCCATATACGTACATATTGATATAAAATAAACTATAAATCCATAAGAGCATGATTTAATTGCCACCGTTCTCATTTAACAATAATTATTAATGGAGACAAATTAAGGAGTCTTGAAAAAAAGAGATTTTTTATTTCCTACTATTAATAAGACAGAATTCTTCATTTTTCATTATTAATTATAATATTAATTTATTATTTCATATTTCTCAGGTCGCCTAATTTCCATAAAAAAAAACGTCTGGAACATAGATCTTATCGTGTATGAAAATGCTAATTAAATGCTATTTTTATTTGTTTAAATGAAATCTCAAATATATTTTAAAAATTATAATATTATTTTGTGAGATTAAAAAATAATAATAATAATAATAATTTTTATTATTATTAATATTTTTAACATAATAAAATTTTTAAAAATTTTATTTGAGGATTATTTAATGAACTTTAATTTACAACGAAATTATTCGCTTATATTTTTGGATAATATTTAATGGTTTCCTTGTGACTCCATAAAATGTCATGGAGAGACGTCAGCAGTTAACTTCATAAGAAAATAATAAGATTTATATTGCTGGATTTTATTTTTCAATTATTACTAATTTTACTACTGACACATTTTGTATTTCCTTTCTGACTTGGTCTTCTGTTCCACTGTGGTCTTCGGAAAATTTTCTCAGATGAAATGAAATTATCAATTAAAAATATTTTGCTGAACATTGGTTGGTCTGAAAATAATTGCGTTTTTTACACACGGTGTTTCACAATTAACAATCCATCTTTGTTTTTATTAATGTATTTAAATAAAATCAAAATTCAAATAATATACATTTGTCTTAATAAATCAATAAAGCTGATTTTTAAATAAAAGCTATCAATATCAAAGACCACATATTTCTCGTGAATCTATGCTACAAGAATGGCGAATCTGTAGAACAAAAGAAAACAGCAGTTACCTGTTCGCTATTCTGTCTATGCGTTGATTAAAAATTTGAAACGCGTGGGACAGTTCATGATTTACCGAGAAGTGGAATAATACAAAAATGAAGAAATGCGGGAAATCTCATGATGACATCCGCAAAGCAGACCTTGCCTTTAATCTCCACAGCTACTATTACAAATGTGTCTCGTGCTTCACGGACGGAGCATTTTACGGCATGAATTAAAACGTACCCGTATAAATTAAGAGTTGGGCAAGTGTTGTCTGCTACCAGCCAAATGAGCTGCGCTTCTCTTTCTCAATAATTCCTTTCAAAATTTGATGACGATGAAACGTTCCTGAACAATATCTGACGGAGTGATGAGTCAAATCGATTTTTGCTTTTAAAATTTTGTGAATTAATTTCTAATTTCAGTTTTCTAAGTATTCATTTTTCGTTCTTCGTCACTATCAACGTTGTTCCTTATCACACAAAATTCATTTTCATTTGCATAATTTGTTCTTGTCTTTCATTGCAAACAATAGTATGATTCAACACTTTACTTGTTCTATTTATTTTAGAAATGTTCATTAATTCGAGTTTTGAGGTGACGTTGTGTTTCCTTATGTATAGATGATCACGACATAAGATATCATTGGTTTTAGACTCACTATTTTGATTTTTAAAACAATATTTATAATTTGATTTTTTTTCCAAAATGTTTAATAAATTCAGAATTTATTTGATATAATATTACTATGGAAATAATCGAAAATCCCAATCTAAACAATTACTATTATTAATATTAATTAATATTAATATAATAATAATAATAATAATAATAATAATAATAATTATTATTATTATTATTAGAGAGATAAAAATTAATTAACCAGGATATGGTTAAACTAGAGAGATTAAATAAAATGAACCAGCACTTTCTAGAAATAAATAAAAATTTCTTAGAGCTGCCCTCCCGATTCCAGATCCAATACTTTTACGATCCTCGGTTGATTTCTTAATCTCTTATCCCATCATCTATAGGAAGCAAGCTGTGAATTTGTGATGATATACAGGTAGATAGCAAATCTGACGTAAAATGTTAATTAAATCATTGCATTCAATTATAGTGTTTAAATGAATTAATTGTTAAATGTAAATGGTGCTCAGGAAATCCATATTCAAATTGTTACACAAACTTGTAACACAAATTTGTTACGTATTATTTCCAAATTAATTATTTCTTCCAAAATTTAAAAATATTTTTACATTTTAATTATTTATATTATATTAAGCATTCTCTATTTCATTTTGCATTTAATAAATAATTTTTCATTAATATAAATCGAGTGAAAAAGAGCCATAAATCATAATAAATGAATTATAAAAGTAAAAAAATCCGACAAATAATAAATGTTTATTTGCCAAAATATTTTATTTTTTTTTTATTATTTTATTATTTTTATTATTATATTTATTATCTTATTTTATTTATTTATTTTATTATTAAGTCATTAATATTGATATTATGCATCTTAATTCATAAAAATAAATAGATTTTAAATAAAATATTTTATTTGGTTAAAGTTATTATTTCTTTTAAATAATATTTGAATAATTAAGGGAACACACTGACTTTCGTGCTTTTATTAATAATGATTCATATATTTTTCGTTTATCGTTAATATCAAAATTGCTCATAATTACTGTGAATTCCTCTGTGATAACCTTACCTATTTGCACAATGCAAGAAGTGATTCGAAAAATTAGCTTGCTTGAATATTTTTAAATAATGAAATTAACGATTATTAAATGCTTTTAATTTAAAGTTTTTAAAAATATTTAAGTTATCATTCTTTAAATATTCAAATAAATTTTGGTAAAATTTTATAAAGTAAATAATTTTATTTTAAAAATAGGTGAGGTCCATCTTTGAAAAGTTTGTTTAAGTAATCGGATTTAATGAAATATATATTATTGTTTGCTTGCATTATTAATATTAAAAATGACAAAACAAGAATATTATTATTATTAATAATTTATGATATTAGGGTGAACCATAAGTTTTTTCGTTTTTTATTGACAACTTAAAAACAACGTTAAGCAAAAACAAAAATATATTAAGTATCAAAGTATAAACCATTTGCACTAATGGTTTGAAGCCATCTATTGGAAAGTTCTTAAAAGGTGTCTTAAAAAACTGTTCCCACTGAAATATATATCATTCAGTTATTATTATTATGAAAAATAGCAAGTACATAACTCAATTCATTGAATGTTCGTAGACTTTACTGATTCTGCTTAATTGATAATTTTCATTAATTCATTTTCACGATTATGCTAGGTCTTCCCTGTGTACAGGATATTACACACATGACATTTAAATTAGTTTACAATATTAGTTAAAACTGAAAAAATATTCGACATATGTTTCATATTAATAATATTTTTAAAACGTTTTTCTGTCAATTGATGAAAATTGTTTAATCGAAAAATAAATTGATTATGTTCACAAGATTGAAATATTATATATCGAAATAAAATAATCAATCAAATATTAAATAATAAAAGAAACTAATACTAATTAATGATGCTAAATAAAATAAATTCTGACATAAGATCATTATGGATGATTGCCGACTTGAAATTCTTAACAATGATTTGGAATTTTCAATAGAAACGAATATTTCATTTTTTTTATTATTTATTATTATTCTATTTTATTATTAATCTATTTTAGAATGAAAAGAAAAAAAATGTCAGATGAAAATTTAAAAAATTAATAATTTTGGTTGAAAATCATTGATTGAAATTAATTATAATATTTATTAAACAAGAGAATCCGTACGGTTTTTCAAAAACATCAACCATATGATTTGAATTAATTAAAAAAAATATGGAAAAAAATATTTCTCCTCCGATTTAATTTTGATATTAGTAAATTTTACGATTTTCATTTATTTTTTAATTAATTTATTATCAACATGAGGGTCAAAGTAAGCGAGTATAATGTGATCATGATTCTGGTAAGTGTTTTGTGGGATTCCCATCAGTTCGCGTGGAAGACAGAGTCACGAAAGCATTCGGAATTGTTTCTTCAATATTCTTATACTGTCAACAGAAAATGAGGAAAAGTTAATTGAAAAATTATTTATTAATTCTAATAATTCAACCATTATAAAAATATTTTTTGGATATTTTTCTATTTTTTTAAAAAAACTTTTTTAGATTTTTTCAAATTTAATTAAAATTTAAAACAAAAACGGCACGGATAAGAATTTCTCCATGATAATAATTTAACGAAAAATCTTATTTTATTTGTTATTCCTATTTTTGTGTGTAAATTTAATTTCTAATTTTTAATAAATATTATTTTTCTGTAATTACTATCTTTGTAAGAATACAATATTTATTATTTTAAAATTAATATTATTTCAATATATAAAATTATTTTATATAATGTTTTTATAATTATATAATATTTTAAAATTTTTAATAAATAATAATATTTATTATAATAAATTTCTGTTATTTAAATTAAAATATTTATAAGAATATAATATTTTATAATATTTTTATTTTAATATAATATAATAAAATTTAAAATAATTGATCATTTTTTCAATCATATAATAATTTAATTTTTTCATTAAATTAATTTTTTTAATTTTTCAAATTTTTTTATTAATTTTAATATTTAAAAATAATTTTAATTGTTATTTAAATAATTTAAAATAAATTTAATAAAAATTAATTTTGATTTAATAAGTATTTTTGTAAGAATGGAAAATTTTATTTTTTTGCAATTACACAAATTAATTTATTTATATAATATTTTTTATTACTTAATAATTTTAATTTTATAATTTTTTTAATTATATAATATTTAATTGTATATTGTACTATTTCTTATTTATATTTAGAATATAGTTTTATTTCTTTTTATATATTTAAATATTTTTTTAATTTTATATTTATTTAATTAGTATTTTAGTAAGAATATTTTAATGGAAAATAATTTAATACTTTTTAAATATATTAGGTATATCTTTTTTAATTTATCTGAGACAAAAATACATCAGAGTTCGTCTGTCTTTTGACATCCTTCAGGAAATGTCATAATATATTATTTAGATATAGCTATAAGGGGATATATTTGATGCTTTATTAATATTATTCCTTATCTTATATTTAAAGAGTAAATTTTTTAATTGGATCATTGTGATTTTATGGCTTGACTTAATTTGATATGAATTCGAGATGAATTAGACATGAACGAGGTAGGACTGATAATATTCGAATAAAACATTTTGAAAGCAGCAAGGATATTTGACACGGATACAAGATTGAAGCGTTTGTCCGTGATGGGAGGTTTCAGTTTTATTGGGTTGGGAAATAAGGAATTGTGGATTATTTGTAAATACAACAAGAGGTAAATCCGAAAAATAATTAAACTTTTATTAATTAAGATATTGCCCATTAATTTTTAATTACCTTCTTTAACCTTTCGGAAAACGTTATAAATTCTTTTTTGAAAAACTCAAATCTTGAGCCTTAAAAAACTGATTAATGTTCATTTTTACCTTTTTATTATTTATGAATTTGGTTCCATTCAAAGAATTCTTCAATTATCGAAATAATCACTAATCTGTTGGTACTATATCGGGCAACACATCTAAGCCTACCTTGTGCACTAGACCCTTTTTTGCTTGGGCACTCTCATCGTCCTTTTTTTATTTTATCAGTCAAATTGGTAATTGTCGAATGTAGAAAGGCCGAATTTATCCGGTCATTTTGTGTTAAGAATTCAAAGGTAAATATTTCATATCATATTCCACAAAATGACAGCATAACGGTCTTGATGGATCCTGGATTTTGGGATCATTTATGCTGATCCATCTTTCTTTTACCACCATATTTTTCAGATCAAATTATTATACGTTTCGTCTTCTGTAATCAATCATTTTAGGAATATATCTCCTTATGTGCTTGTGTTGCATTTATTTCTTTGCTAAAGTAGAAAAATAAAACAAAAATACTTTTTCCATTCGTTCAAATAATTACAATTAATTGTTTCTTAAATGACTGATTTAAACAACGGTATATTAATTGTTTCTTAAATGACTGATTTAAACAACGGTATATTAATTGTTTCTTAAATGACTGATTTAAACAATATTAATTAATATTAATATTGTTAAATGTTTCTTCATCCGTTTAAATAATTTAAAATTGATTTTTAAAGTAAAAATGTTCAAACATTACCTATTTAAATCCGGAACTCCTTAGTTTCCATGGATTGATAACGTTAATTAACCATGACTGACGAAATAATTTGTACTATAACTAGCATTAACATGACTGGTAAGATCAAAAGACATTTAAATTAGTGGCGGAAATATTTGATCAATAAATATGAGTGTAAAAAATTGAATTTTTGACTCTTAGAAATTTTTTTCAAATAACTTATTACACATAAGATTGTTGCATAAGTCTTTTCCGATGAAAACATTTATTCGATGAAATCCATGGAATCACAGTCTAATTGTCATCACTGTGTCTCAAATGTTTAAAATAGTCACCTTTACGATTAAGGCATTTCTGCCAACGATTTAGAAGCTGTCTTATTCCATTTGAAAAGAATTTAGGCGATTTTGAACTGAAACATTTTTTTATGTCAATCAAGTGTTCTTCAGAAATTTTGTACATATTTACACGGATTGAAGACTTCATTGACGAAATCAGTTAATAATCAGACGGAGAAAGATCCGGAGAATAAGGAGAATGAGGAAGAACTTTGAACCCAATTTCCAAAAGCTTTTGCTGAGTATTTCTACTGACACGTGGATGTGCAAAAAGTGGAAATTTTCGAAGCTTCCTCACATTCGTCGCCTATTTTGTCGAAGAGACTCAACTAGTTTATCCAACTGAAGATAGCCTATTTCTGAATTAATGTTTGTATTGGGTATATTACTGTTAAAAAAATAATTTAACTTTTAATTTCTAAATAATGTAATTAATTATTTCTCTTTTTAAACCAATTAAAATTAATCAATTATTAAAAATTTAACGTTTTCGTAACTTCAATATAAGATTAAAATTAGGTGAATAATTATTATTGTTATTTGTGATTCTTTTTAAGAAAGTTTGTAAATAAAATAAGAACTACCCTTGAAAAAGGTTTTTCTCCCAGAAATGTATATAAGATTTCAAGTGTTTATTACAAACGATTTAGCACCTGTGATAGAGATCGTGTGGCCTTCATCAGATGTACACAAATTCATCGTTATTGATTTTCAAAAAATAATGAAAAATTCTCAAATAAAGTAAACTAGAATAAAGGGAAATTTCTTCAGAATGATCATATCAGACTGTTGTACTGTCTACACAACTTGATACACTGTCATAGTTTCCATTTCAAAGAATAAACAAATAAATATTAAAAATAAAATCTATGAACTTCCAGGTTACCTTAAAAATAAAAATTGACCTCATAATAATAAGAAAAATTGATTAATTGAAAAGTGTGGGGAGCGAATAAGAAATAACCAGTGGACTAGTAATTTATAAAAGAAAAAAACAATTATTAAGAATCCATGAAGATAATTGAAGTCATCCGTTAGTGTAATTATTAAATTAAAATAAAATAAATTTATTTTATTTACTTTTTCTAATAATAATAATAATGGAAGAAAAATCGGCGAATCATTATTGATCGGATGAGAAAAAAATTCGATGAACTTTTACTGTGTTTTCAAATACATTTACGAGGTTAATTTTGACCAATCAAAATTTGATAAACATGGAGTTAAGCTTAATAAACTAATTTTGTTTTAATATTACTGTTCTAACATAAATACAATTGATTGGTTTTTGTTTTTGCTCGAGGTCTACTTGCATATCAAAAATAATACTTTAAATTATAAAAAAAATAATTAATAAAAAAATAAATAATTTAATTAGTAATTTAATGATGAATAAAATATATTATTAATAATATTTAAGTAAAATATAATTAAATGATTTAATTTCCAAAATTTATTACATTATTTTTAATTTTAAATACTGTTTTACTGAACTGATTAATATTTAAATTTTGATTATTTTATTATTTTTGTTTAAATAATAAATTGTTATTTGTCAAAATAATTTAATTGGATATTTTATTAGGTTGTCACATGAAATTTAATAAGCAAAAAAATTTTATTTAATTAAAATATTCACCATTGGATTCTAGGTAGTTTTCCATCTACTAAAATGAATTGTGGAAATCATTCTTATGAAAACGGCACCATACCCTTGACCCTTATTTATAATTTTTTTTGCAGTTTTAAAAACCCCCCTTTTCGACAATTTTTTCCACCAAAAATGACTATTTACATCATTTTACAAATTTTTATTACACAAAAAATTTTAATTTTCAGTTTTAAAAATGTGCTTTTTGGCTATTATTTTCAAAAAAAAATGTTAAAATGAACAATTTTCTCATTTTAAAAATTTAAAAATTAAATTTTTATTTTAAAAAAGTGGTAGAAAAATGATTTTGTGAAAAAAATATTTCATAAAAAAATAAAACTCATCATGAAGATACAATAAAAAATGAAAAAAATATTCAACGAAAAATACAACCAAAAGTATGAATGAAAATATAAGATTAAAATTCCCAGATTTTTTCAAAGAAGGAGGCGACATTCAATCAGCAATAAGAAATAACAGAAAATATCCAGGAGAATTTTATTTAAAATATTTTTAAAAAATCCTGTTAACAATTTTAATGGACCTATAACAAATATTGATAAAGATTAGAAAATTATGAAGAAGTTCTTAATGATCCATCTATTCAACCGATTTCAAAACTAGATTCTATTCCAATAAACCGAATTGATCTAGCTACAATGAATCATGGTGTAAAATATGTTTTAAAAGATTTAAAAAATGTTGCAGATGTTGAAATGATACATAAAATGAATAATAATCAAAATTCAACTCCAAGAGAAAAATTATAAAGATCTTTAATAAAATTAATTATGAAGAGCAAAATTTTATTTGGTCAAGAACTTCCGAGATCAGCAACAATTTATCAAATGAAATAATATTTGAAAATACTAAAATTCTTCCTCCTGAGAAAAGAGAAAGTTTATCAAATGAACTTCATAAATAATTTCGAAAAAACAAGCATTTCCTAAAATTTAGAGTTTTTAATAAAGATGATACTTGGTCAGAAGATTTAACTTTTTTACCTGTTGAAAAAGATTATAAAATAATTTTAACAGTTTATTTATTTAAAAGATTTGCATTTACCGTTCCTTTAAAAGATAAGATTGTAATTTCTATCACAAATGCCTTTGAAAAAATATTTGAAGATTTTCAGAGAATTACCAAGAAAATATAGGTTGATAAAGGAGCAGAATTTTATAATAAAATTTTTAAAGAATTTTTTGATGATAATGAAATAGAAATTTAATATATAGAGAATGAAGGAAAAGCTGTCCTTATTGGAAGGTTTAATAAAACCTTAAAAAATGTTACAATAATAAATAAGTTACAAATAAAAAATAATAAATTACAAATAATTTACAGAACAAAGAAATAGAAAATCAATTCATTTATTACCAATTTTAATTAATTTTTATAATTCAAAAATTCACTCATCAATTGGAATTTCTCCAAATGAAGCTTTTAAAAATCCAAAAAAGTTAGAAATGAAAAATGAAGAATGTAATAAAGAAATATTTCAAAACCAAAATTTCATAATGGTGATAAAATCAGAATTTTCAAATATAAAAATAAATTTAAAAAGGGATATACAGCCAAATGGACTTATTATAAATAAATATATTTTTCAAATCCAATTGTTTATGGAATTATGGATAAAAATGTTAAAGAAATTATTGATCGATTTTATGAAAATGAATTACAGAAAACACAGTTTTAGAATAAAATTAAAAACTAAAATAAGTTCTATTTAATTTTTATTTAACTAATACATCAAAAGATTATGAAGACTTAAAATGAAAATTAATTGTTATGTAAGGTTGTATCATTTGACAAACATCTTTTCAGTGTATATGGATTTATTTTTTTCTTTTTTCTTTAAAAAAACTATTGCGTGGTACCACCGTTACAAAAAAGTGATAAAATTATGTTTGATAGTGGAAAAACACGAAAACTAGGTTTTTAAAAAGTGAAAAAAGGAAATAAGGGCCAATATTTCGGGGTAAAAAAAATAAAAAAGGGTCAAAGATATGGTGCCGCTATTCTATCATTACATACGTCACTTGAGCATTTCAGAGTAGTACTTTTCGGAATCCAGTAGTTTTTTTGTTTGCCCAGACTGGTTGCTTGTTGCTCATACATACAATTAACAAGTTTATAGTTTGACAGTATGATCTTCCGACTTAAAGCTGAGAAATTTCTGTTTGATATCGACAATTTTATCACGTTTTCCTGTAACGGTTTGGCCTTTTCATTATTCATGTTGAAAATTCCGTTGATTTTGTGAATTAAGATTTGTGATATTATGTCATCCAATTTGTTCAGGTCTTCATTCGGTTTGATTTTTTTGAGCTTGTTGATGTAATCTTCATATTGGCTTGTAATATTTTTATTTTTAAGTATATCAGTTCCAACCTTCGATGTCCAGTGATTAAGATTTTCTTCGGTGGGTTCAGTAGAAGATTTTATATCCAATATTGACATAATTAGACTAATGTTCCTGATAAATGTTCCTTGTCTTCTTCTTTTCAGGTAGCTGTTTTTCAGATGTAGACAGTTGAGATAGGAAATAATTTCAGCTATCTTGATATTATTGTTCTCTGTTTCAAATAATGACATCAAGTTTAGATCTTTGGTCTCGAAATATGTCAGATCTACTCTTTCAAGGTTAAATAAGATGTCAGGCTTACGGTTTTTGAGGTTGTTTGCATATTTACTTTACCAGTCTGTTTCATAAGGTTTCCATCTGTCAAGTAGACATCATTTGCAAAGTTTTCGTATCTTTTAATTTCCCAGGAGATTGGTCAGATTCCCTTTTGGTTCTGATGAAATAAGGTGTTCTTTAATTTTTGGGTATTTTTGTAACAGTTTCTGTAGTTTGCTTCTGTCAATCTTTGACCATGTTCTGTTGCTGTTGATGTGATCGTCATTTTCGCTCAAGTCCATACAGCAAAATTTGTCTCCATCATATTCAATATTTAATTTTGAATGGAGATCTGGTAATTTTCTTTGTATGTCGAGGTCACGAAGCATTTTGTTATTTTTTTGCCGTTTTTTATCCAAATCATTCGTCTATAGTCATTGAATAAGTTCAGGACATGTACGCAAAAGACGTCATTGCATATTGACTGATACTGCGAAGTTTCTGTTGGTGTTTATCTTCACATTTATCAGTCCGTATTGGATGAAGTTAATTGAGGCATTTGATTCGATGTCTTTTATCAGTTTATCTGTCGGATCGATAGAATCTTCAGGATTGTTTTGGTTGTCCAAGATTGTTACATTGTATTTGTTATTCGAAAAAAAACCTTTTTTAGTCCTATGATTTTTACAGTTTGATCCAGATTTCTGAGTTTCTTAAGTGTTTGTTGACTTCATTTATCTGTAGGATTTTTTCTTTTCCAAATATTTTTGAGTATTGGAGTCTGATTGATTAGAGAGCGGAATTCGGCTGGAAGCATCTGTCTTGTGATTATTTCATTGTTGTTGTAATCTGCTATCTTCATGTTCTGTTTTTTGTTTTTATCTACTGGCATTTTCCGCTTCAGTATATTATTTGGACTCTGCTGTTTTCAATTTCTTGTTTCTTTTTTAGAATCTTCGTCATCGGACGCACCTCATTCAAACAAACAGTTGTTTTCAGCATTTTAAAGTCTTACATGAAAAATCTGTTGTTGCTCATCATAGCACTCTTCTCAATGCAGACGGTAACCATTTAAAATTTTAAGTCCAGTCTCATATTTTTGATTACATTGTTCGCGTCGTCGTTTACATTTGACACTTACATTTGCAAATGGAACTATTCGAAATGCAGTCGGATTTTTTAACTCAAAGCAAAGTATTTTGAAGTTGGAATGCCTGATTTACTTCTTAAAAATAAGGAAATGTTGACCAAACATTAATTTCTTTTGTCTAATAAATATGTATATAACATTTTTAGTGTTTTCAGTTAAATAAATCATTATTCCTCTATTTAATATTGAATTACGTTAAAAAAACCATTTTAAATTGAATTTACAATTAAAAAGCAATAATTTTTGTTTGAATCTATTTCAATGGCCAGGTACTGTATATATTAATCTGTTCGGTTTTAACCAGATATAATGAGTAAAGTTTCATGGCAATAAATCCGACATTTTGTTATATATAACCTAATATACATTAATGTA
>JBBMKC010214941.1:0-12701 GCA_037834085.1 Bipalium vagum | reverse complement strand
TATTATTATTATTATTATTATTATTATTATTATTATTATTATTATTATTATTATTATTATTATTATTATTATCAAAGAAACATTCAGGTTCAATTTTAGGGATTTCTCAATAAATATTTATGAACTTTTTTCACGAAATAATTTGGATCTTTGAATTTATTTTTAACATAAACGATATTGAGCTGTAAAATTTCCCCAGGTAAAAGTTGCCCAGCCCTCTATTCCCGCCAATGTCAAGGTGAGCGGTCAAGGCATTCAGTCAGCAACTCGATACTCGCCATCATACTTTTCTGTTGATACTTCCAAGGCCGGAAAAGGAACGCTTTCTTTGGATTTGGTTGATGAAATTGGAAATACCTTGCCACTGCAAGTGACCAATACAAAGAATTCAGATATATTTGAAGTACAGTACCAACCGAAAACCGGGGGACCTCTTTATAACTGTACGATTCGATACGATGGCACTGAAATTCCTGGTAGCCCTTTCCAAATAAAAATCAAGCCAGAACTTGACATTTCCAAAGTGTTTGTGGATAAATTAGAGACAAGTAAAGATACGTTGCTGGAACTATGATACTCTAACATATTTTCATATAGCCGTTTTCCAAGAATCCTTTATAAGATTTTTGGTCAATGCTAAAGATATTGATTCTAAAGGAGAGGGATCAGTGAAAGCAATATTCTCAGATCCCAAAGGTTACAAAACAGCCAGCTCAGTAAAGAACTGCGGCGATGGAACGTACATATGCACCTATTCGCCACAGGAATCTGGTAAAGAAACCATTTTAAACAGCACTTGTTATGTTGTATTAGGAATTTACAATCTTAATGTCTCCTACAATGACCTGCCAGTGAAAATCAAATCACCTCAAATCAAAGTAGTCCCAGGCAGTGATCCAACCAAAGTAAAAGTATATGGAGAAGGACTCAAAGGCGGTTATACCGATCAAAAAAATAGTTTTACAATCGATCTGGATGGTGCAGGTCAAGGAAACTTGGGATTGGCCATTGAAGGTCCTTCTGACGCCAAGATAAACTGTACGGATAATCAAGACGGAACGTGCACTGTTGAATATTCATCGAACTTTCCAGGAACATACGATATCTACATCAAATTCAATGATACTGATATCACAAGTAAACATTTCATCACTATTTTCATATTTTACCTCTATCAGTTATGTTATCCACGTGTTTAAGTGGTGTCATAAGTAATCTTCAATTTACCTGTAGAACTGTTACTCTCAATCTCATTATATTAATACTTTATAACATTTCTGCCTTAATAATAATCTTATTATTATTATTATTAACATTTCTGTACTTTACTCTTATCATTATGTGAAAAACTATTGAAAGGGATTATCTTGCCCAATTTTAACCCTCTGTTACATCGAAAATAGTAAAATTTCACAAATTTTAATTCATCATTGCTATATTTTAAGAATTTAACGAGATTTAACAAAGAGACTCTCGGAAGAACTATTGCCAATAATTGAAACTAACCATTCACCAGATGGTAAAATATAGGTATTATTGTTACCAACCCATGATAAATTTTTCTGCAACTCTGAGTCATGAATGTAACGCTATAAAAAAAGGAACGAATGGTACATGTTACTTTAAACTATGATATGACGTCAACAAGCACTGTTTCTCCTTGGCAGCCAGCTTATTAGTGTAAAGGAATTTCGCTCTTTTTAACAAAATTGGGTCTTGTTGAAGAAATTTAGTTGAGATCTCAATAAATGTTATAAATATTTTCCTTTCCACGGAGTTACCTCAATGTCTAATGAAAACCTTAGGATCTCAACTTTTGAAGACATTTTTTTCACCAAAATTTAATTTGTGAACTTCTGAATGAATCTCAAATTTATGAAGGTCACTATTATCATTGATTAGGTCTAAGTTGTATAAATTGTATTTTAACATAACCTTAAGCCTTCTATTTATAATTATTGATCAGAATCTATTATCACCTTCAAAGTAATAATATACTTTTACCATCTAATCTAACCGATCACCTTTCGTTTCGGAATAATATTAATACGGTTTGAAGGTGCAGTGAAATCAGTGAACCTTAGATTCAATTACAAAGGATTTATGAAATCCATGAATATACAGTGACATTCACTTGATATTTTCTCATGTCCAAAACGATTTATTTGGTACACAAATAGGTTCAAAAAATATAGATTTTGATGAAAGTCAAGACGTTGTTTTAATGAGAAATTTAAGAAATGTGAAAATTAAAAATATTATTTTTCATATTTACGGTCCTGTAATTTTTGCTTTCCCGCTAATAAATAACGATAATTTATAAATGAAAAGTATTTGAAAATAATAATAAATTAAAATATAATTATTCATTTATAATTTATAAATATCCTTACTTGTTATAATTTTACCATAATTTATTATATTTTTTTAAATAAAATATTAGTATTTATAATTTATAATTTCTTTTGTATAATTATATTATAATCTATTATTGTGATTTATAATTTTATTACAATTATTATAATTATATTACAATAAAAATTATTGTTATTAATTATTAGAATAATGCTAAAATTAATTATTTATAATTTATTTATTATATTAATTCATTATTTTATTAATTATTATTTTATTTATTATAAATATATTAATCATTAATTTATTTATTAATTTTATTAATAAATAAATTCAATGCAATATTTCTTATTATGCATTTGAAAAGTTAAAAGAAAGATTAAAAAAATCAAAAGAAAAATTAAAAATAAAATAAATCGAATAAAAATATCTTCAAAGCTTTAAGGCGGCTTTGTTGTATGTGAAGATAAATTAATACTAATCTTTGGAAAAATATAAATTATTATTATAAATAAATATAATTTGTAAAGAATCTCCATTGGAAGATATTAAATATATAAAAAATATTCAGTGGACATAAATTATTAATATCTTTTTGATCTACCCCAAGAATATTATGATGGTCTATTGTCCATTCTTTACAGATAGTCCTTTCAAATTGCCAATTCAAGATCCGGTCAATGTTTCCAATATACATTGTCTGGGAGAATCTCTGAAAAAAGGCCATATTAACCGAGTTGACGAACCAATAATTTTCACAGTCGATGCTTCAAGAGCTGGAGAAGCTCCTATCAAGGTAAGATCAGATGAGATATTTTCATTATTTTATAAGTATGAGTCATTAGAGATATTGTTTGATGTAATGTTCGTTGGTTATAAAAACTGACAGTTACATATTATTTATATCAAAACATTTAAATCCACAAAAAAATTGGATTATTTATAACGATTTATTAATTTTATCACATTATAACACATCATAACAATAGTTTTACTTCGTTTTGATTGGTTTCTGATATTCTCATCTGTTGTTGTTGGTTTTCAATTCACCAACATATTTACTTGAAAGGTCCATAAGGATAAGTCCGAATAATAATTTCAAGAGATAAATTTTATTTTATTTAACATTTTCTTTTTTTAATTAGGCAACCTGTAAAGATGGTAAAGGACACGATATTCCCATTGAAGTAAAACCAAAGAAAAATGCCGTGGCCGGAGCATATGATGTCACTTTTATTCCTGCTGAAACTGGACCATATTCAGTGGAGATAAAACAAGGAGATAATATTCTTCCAGGAGCACCTTTTCATTTTAATGTTCTACCGAAAACTGAACCTGAAAAGGTTAAGATTTTTGGTGAAGGAATAAAGCCTACTGGGGGAAAATTATTCCCTTCAGTTCCAGCTGAATTCCGAATTGATGTTTCCCAAGCCGGAAAAGGAGAACTACAATTATCTGTTACAGTATATAAAATGATTGATGACTGAGATGAAATTATATCGGGAATATTCTAGAATCCAGAAGGTATTTCTTTGCCAATTGACATCATCGAAGAAGGAAATGGAGTGGTTTGCTGTCGATATGTGTCCAATGATGCTGGGGAACATCGGGTATCAGTACTCTTTGAAGATGTTCCAGTTGACAAAAGTCCTTTCAAAGTCAATTTTGCTTCATGTGGGGATGCGAGCAAATGTTCTATTCAAGGTAAGGTCTCAGTACAATTTAACTAAAATAATAATCTTAATAAAATGTTGCTACAATTTTTATAAAAATGAATGAATTTGTATGAATTTTTGTAACTATCCCTTATGTATCGCTTGTGATCCAAATATACTTTTATATATAATGTATGGTTAACTTATTAAAGGTTAATTAACTTAATGGTTAATTTAACTTTTAACTGAAGATCACTTAAGATTAACTAATATTTATGGTTTGTTCAGGTAAAACAAAAGATTATATACCTGTTAATGCGGAAATGGTGATCACGGTGGACACAGCTAAGTCAGAAAACGGAAAGATATCTTGTAGAGTTCTTCCAGTGTCGGAAAGCGGTGTTGTTGAATCAAGTCAATCCTTGCCAGTCGAAATTGAAGATAATGGCAATGGAACCCAAAGTATCTACTTTACACCTGAGAAGCAAGGAAACTACTCATTTGACATCAAATGTGGCGGTGTTACCATTCCAAATGGAAAATTCTTGACCAAAGTAATTTCTACCTGCCTTTAAGATTCTTAAAATAAAAACGTTCATTCTTTATTTTTATTTTGTAAATTAAATTAAAAAAATATTAATTATTCCCAATATTTCAGGCCATGGATCCAAATGATCTACCAGAAGAATTGGTGAGTTTTGGTATCAAATATCTTTCATTATTATAAAGCTTTGTTTTTGTTTTATAGATTGAAAAAGAAATTTTGGCCGGGACACATACAGCTTTTGGAGAAGAACTCCAACACTTTTCCAATTTCATGTATCCCGTTGAATTCAGACTCCCGGTTCTTCAAGATAAAGGGGTTATCGAAGGTAATCTCGCCTTGAAACGAAAATATTTGTTATTGCTATTATTTTGTTTTAATCATTTTCTTGTGAGATGCAATTATATACTTGAGTGTAAAAATAACATTTTAAAGTTAATATTATTTTTGATATATTTAAACTTATTTCTGAGATCGAAAAAAGTATAAATTAATTATATAATATTTTGTTTTATTTCCCAGCCTAAAATTTAAATGGTTTACCTAAATAGATTTTTTAATTTCAACTATTATAATTAAACATTGAAAATCCCGCTCTTATTTTTAAATATTTAAACAAGATGTGCAATTATAATTTATTGAATAATTTTATTTTTAAATAAGATTACGAAATTTCAGACTGGAAATTTTAATATTTCAAAAGATTTTCTTTTTTGAAGTATTTTAAAATGTTAATTATGCTTAACATTAATTATTTTAGCAACGGTCTTGAACCCCAGTGGAAAGATTGAATCTGTCTACGCCCATGATAATAAAGACGGTACAGTTACCATTAAGTATGAACCACAAGAACGGGGAATGCATGAACTGGTGGTTACATGTGATAAAATTCCAATTCAAGGCAGTCCATACAAATTTTTCGCTGAAAACGTTGGCTCAGGAAAAGTTGCTGTTTATGGATCAGGATTAACCCATGGAAAAACCGGAACTCCCGCTGAATTCACAATAGTCACCAAAGACGCAGGAGCTGGTAGTGGTTATACTTATTGTCCATAGTGATATCTTTTTCTGTCCAGGAGGACTTTCTCTGGCCATTGAGGGTCCGTCAAAATCAGAAATCGTTTGTAAAGACAACGATAACGGCAGTTGTGATGTTGCATATCATCCAATGACGCCCGGAGATTACAATATTTCCATTAAATTTGGAGATCAGCACATTCCCGGTTCTCCTTTTGTGGCCAAAATATTAGGTATAATTTTTATTCGATCTGTTCTTTATTTCATCAATAATATTTTGTTTATTTTATTGATTATTTTCGAATGATTATATCAGTTTTTGAAGTATTTTTCAACTTGCACAAATCACTTGAAACAAAACAATATAAATATAACATGCTATCCATATTGATTAAAGTTTACAATGCTTCATAATTATTGTACAAATGAAAGTAAGTTTATTATTATTTTTTAAATAATAGTCATTATTATTTATATTTATTATTATTATTCTAAATTAAAATAAGATAAAATTATTAATAATAATTTTATTAATTATTATTTAATAATAGTTTAACATTTTTAGGACTTTTCTTGAGATTTTTTAAATAATATTATTTCTATTATATTATATTTTTTATCAGACAAAAGTATATAAAATCTAATATTTATTTTTCATAATATATTTATTTTTATATAATATTTTTATTTATTTTTCTAATACTTTTTATGAGAATATCAATTTTTAAAATCAGGTTTATCTTTACAAAGAGAATAATTTTATTTTTTTTAATATTATTTTTAGTGAATAGAATAATTTATTCTTCATTATTAAAATCTTTTTGATAATAATTAATAAAATCAAAATGATTTTTTTATTTATCCAAAATAAAATAATTGTTTAATAAATTAAAACAAAAATTTTCTCTATTCCTTTAAATTCTAATTAAATTTTATTTTATAATAATAAACATTAATTTATTGTCATTGGAGACATGTTTTGTTTATATTACACACATGGATATTGACTAACATCCTTTTTCCATTATCTTTTATTATATTAAATAATAACCTGTCTTAAATTTTTAAAATATTAGAACGTAATTAAATTTTTACCGCGCTTTGGTCGATATTTCTTTTTTTTATATATGTTTTTATTAAACAAAAATTAATAAACAATAATATTATAAAAAATATTTAAAACATATTTTTGCTTAATGTTGATTTTATTATTACTCTTACCATTGACATAAGACTTGGTAACTGGTGATATTATTTTAAAATTCTATTCCTTAATGAGTTACTGATTTTTAGGCGAACCCCAAAGACGTTCTCAGTTAAGTATAGGAAGTACAAGCGATGTACCCCTCAAATTGCAGAACCTTGACATCAGTACGTTAACAGCCAGTGTTAAAAGTCCGTCGGGCAAAGAAGAGTCGTGCATCCTTAAGAAGATGGCCAACGACAATCTTGGTAAATTGGGATTTGTTTTTGAAAATCGGGATATTATTTCTTTTCAGGAATATCTTTTACACCAAGAGAGGTTGGAGATTATCTGATTAACGTTTATCAGTCAGGGGGTCATGTTATTGGCAGTCCCTTTAAAATTACTGTGGGTCAAAATGAAATAGGTGATGCTTCCAAAGTAAAGGTTTACGGAGATGGCTTAGAAAAAGGAATCTCGAGTGAAGCCAATTTTTTTACAGTTGATACCAGGAAAGCAGGTAATATATGTTGATCCTTGTTCATACGTGTTGAATTTATTTTTATTATTATTATTATTATATTTTTTATTTTTATAATTTTTATTTTTATTATTATTATTATTTATTTTATTTTTAATATTATTTTTTTTTATAATTGTTATTTTTATTAATTTTCATTTTCGTCATTGTATTCTTTTTTTAATTTAGTAAATTTTGTACGGGATTTATATTCTATAATATATTTTCAAAATATAATAAAAATAACTAAAATTTTAAAATATATATATTTGTATATTTTAAAAAAAATAATTTTAATGAAGATTACTTAGTAAATTATTTTAATTTGTAAATCTCAACTTTTGTTTTAACTGGTTCCAAGTTCCCTATGACAATAATTAAAATATTATAATAAATTTTGTATTTTTTAATTTTTTTTAAAAATTTAAAAATTTAATAATAAATATTTTAATATAAAATGAATAATTAATAGTTTTCTTTTATTTAAATATTTATTTGGTCTTGATCAGGATATGGAGGCCTTAGTTTATCCATTGAAGGACCAGGAAAAGCTGAAATTGAATGTAAAGACAATTATGATGGAACCTGTCAAATCTCATACACCCCAACTGATCCTGGAACATATATGGTGAACATAAAATACGCTGATGAGCATGTCCCCGGTAGTCCGTTTACTGTTAAGGTAACCGGTGAACCATCAACAAGATTGATGGAGAAAATCATTTGTCGTCAGGAGGCTGCAGACATTACGCAAGTCGGTTCTGAATGTGAATTATCATTAAAAGTTCCAGGTAAAGGATAAATAAATATATAATCTTCACACATCATAACAATTTTTATACAGATACAAATCCACATGATATGAAAGCCACCGTAACCAATCCTTTTGGAAAAGCAGAGGTCTGTGAGATTCTAGATCTCGATGACGGACATTACAGCATCAAGTTTGTTCCTAAGGAAATGGGTCTCCATTCTGTAGCAGTCTTACATAAAAATGTCCACATTCCTGGCAGTCCTTTCAAGTTCACCGTAGGACCCATTGTTGATGGAGGTGCTCATAAAGTCGTAGCCAGTGGAAACGGTTTGAAGACCGGATACACCTATGAAGCAAATGAGTTCAGCATTTATACCAGAGAAGCTGGCGCTGGTGGATTATCCATTGCAATTGAAGGCCCGAGCAAAGCTGAAATAAACTTTGAAGTTGTTTATTTGAGATTTATAGACACATGGTTTATATATATTTTTTGCACATTAAGGATTGCAAAGACGGCTCATGCACCGTGAAATATTACGTTTCGGAGCCTGGAGAATATCTCGGATCAATCAAATTTAACGATGATCATATTGTCAATTCTCCATTCCTAATCAAAATTAACGAGAAGCTTTCCGGCTGTATTTCCGTTGCTTCACTGGGCAGCAGTACTTTCAACAACGATTTAATAGTATTTATTATTATTTACCAATAAAATAATATTTATGATAATATTTTTACAGTATTTTTTTTCAATTTATTATTAATATTTTTATTTATTATTATCAATATTTTATTATTAATGTTTTTATTAACTTTTTTTTATTTTTAATATTTTTATTTATTATTTTTTTTAGTACTAATATTTTAATTTATTATTATTTTTTATTACTAATATTTTTATTTATTATTATTTTTGTATTATTAATATTTTTATTTATTAATTATTATTTTATTAATATTTTTATTTTATTACTATTATTATTATTATTACTATTACTACTACTACAACTAACAGTACTACTATTAGTAACAGTAAATGTCATCAGGAGGCTAAAGTTTTATTTTGTGACATTTCTTTTTTGTTCAAACCCAGAATTGCACAAATTTCCAAACCATTGTTAATTTGTCCTAAAAATTGAAATAAATATTATTTTTGGAATATAATTTCCTAATTATTCAGATAGGAAAGCCAGCTGCATTTACTGTCAACTATTTACAACCGCCAGGTGCCCGAACAAGTGAAGTCAAACTAAAGGCGACAATTGTTGGACCTTCGAAAAAAGAAGAGCCAGCTGTGGTTCAGAAAATCGGCAAAACCCAATATGCTATCAGATTCATCCCTAAAGAATGTGGACAACATTTGATCAGCGTTCTCGATGAGATGTCAGATCAACATATTCCCGGAAGTCCCTTCGTAGTCATTATCGATAATCAGCTTGCCGATCCGAGCATGGTACATGCAAGAGGAGAGGGACTGTCAAAGGGTTTTGTGGGTAAGTGTCTGGTTAAGAACATTTTTACATTGCAAATTTTGATAATAATAATTATATAATTGAAGATGCTTCACACACGGACTGATACCACACGCAAATTGAACTTGAATGAGCTCAATACTTTAGATTAAATATCTGTAATATATAAAAAAATAAACCTGGTGTATAACAATTGTTATCACACGTTGCAGAGATAACAATATAAAGTTAGAAACGGTTATTTGAACCTTTTCGAATGGCTGAATGGTTCCCAAATTTCTCCATGATATATAAGAGATCCTGAATCCTGCTTATCTTAAACCTCTTCAACTATCAAAACCTCTTCTCTGCCTCTGGATCACTATATTTTCAGTTGTTGTTACTTCCATTGTCTTTACATTTACAGTCATCATATTTATCGGACCATATTGACCTCACCTTTATGTCGACAAAATTTTTCAAGGGTCTCAATTTAACAATTTGATTATTTACCGACAACAATCATTAATCGATTTAGTTTTAATATAGATATTTGAAAGAAAGAAACTATTATCGAATATTTAAGAATGATTTGGTCATTAAGGAAAAAAGAACATGTTTATTGTCAATACTGTAAATTCGGGAGCAGGGCCTCTTAATGTAACTATTGATGGACCAAGTAAAGTTCAACTGTACTCCCAAGAACACGAAGAAGGTTATGAATTTATCTATATTCCCACTGTGCCAGGAGAATATCAAATTACTATCAAGTACGGCGGAAATTATCATATCGCTGGATCTCCATTTGTTGTAAGCCTTTTCTGTGATATGTCTGAAATTTACTAGTTGTTTAGGCCAACATTACTGGATCTACACTGGAAACTTCAGAGGTTCACGTTCAGCAACAGTCGAATCTAAAAGTTGAGACTGTTGGAAAATCGAACGCTGCTGTAATGCCAAAACAAATAACATCTCTGGCACACAAAGTCCAATGTCACGGAATGGGAATCAAAAAAGCCCACCTTGAACAACTCAATACATTCAGCATCGATGCTTCTCAAGCCGGTAACGTCTTTTATTTATTTTTTATTATTTTTTCTTTGTACTATCTTAACATACATTTATTCTCTCATGAATGAAATAAAGATAATAAAACATTAATTTGTATTTTTTTCAATAATAAGTATAGGATAAAAATGTTAATTTTGATTTATAATATAAATAATAATATTTTTTTACTATATAAATTTTAGTAAAATAAAAATTTAAGTAAATCAACCAATATTTAAATATATGAAGTGAAGTAAAAGTAATAGGTTGTCAGTGTGTTATCTGATTAATTAAAAATAGATAATTTAAACCAATCAGAAATTGATTATATATATCTAAAAAAATATATTAACAATTTTATGAAAACTGTTGAAAGTCAACTAAAAATTATGATTTTTAAATTTAATCAATTTTTTTTAAAATAAACGAAAAATTTAAATGTTACTGTGATAATTTAAGTTTTTGAGAATAATTTGTGTGAAAATATGAAAATATTGACAAAAGAATCACAATATTAAAACAATCGATATTTTCTAACATTATTCGTTAATAATCTAATTTTTTATTATTAAAATTTAAGTTTTAAAATTATTTCTTAATGTAGGCAATGATATTCTTTTGGTTGGAATTGCTGGACCGAAATCCCAATGTCAAGAGATCACTGTGAAACATTTAGGTCGAAATCAATTTGTTATTAATTACATGGTTGAAGAAAAGGGTCGTCATTATTTAATGGTAAAATGGGGTGACAAGAATATTCCTGGAAGTCCATTTGTTATTGATGTTGTGTAGAATCTGTTCGAAAGACGTTAACATTCCTCTATGAGACTATCAAGTGTCAATTAATCCCGAAAACGTTCTTGAAATAGTTTATTTATATTTTTGGATATGTAATTTTTTAGAAGATCTTAAAATTTTTACACTTGTATTGGGCCTTTAATTAAAGTTTACACTATTATTACAATTATGAATTGATTCTTATATTTTTTACTTTTATTTATATTGATTATAATCCAGCCGCTTTGACTTGCTCATTTTTTATGTGACAGTGCTCCAAGACTAATACTTATGTTCTTTAATAAATTGTTTTATTTAAATAAAATATTGATTGGATTTTTATTTGTTAATTATTTATTGTAATCATTTTATTATGATATTTCTATAAAAAGACTTATCTAAAATTTAATTGGTTTAAAAATGACCAAAAATTGTTGGTAACATAAAAATAATTGTTTGATGATATTTTACAATTTAAAGATTCATTTTGATTTTTTTTATTTGTTTATTCATTTATCATTTTAAATATTTATTTATATATAATCCTTTATTTGATAGAAAATAAATTGAAAAAATGTTGAGATTTTATTATTTGTGACAATTGCTATTGTGTCTTGTTATGAGAGTTATGTATTAATGATACTTAAAATTCATAGACGAATGTATGTATACCTGAAACTCAATATTGTACAGTCATTACAAATATGTAATGCAACATTTGTTATTTTATAATAGATTTATCATCATTTTAATACGAAAATGTAATGATTTTATTAGTTAAATTATGTTAATATTTTAATATTAACCAACCAAGTTATCTGACTCAAAATCTAACAGTTGAGATCGCAACGAAATTCGGATGAGCAGTACAACAACGATGATCAAATCAGTAACTGTCTCAGGTTACGCCACAAAATATCAATGTTCTTAAATGTATGAAAAAATTTATCCTGTTCACTACTTTCTTCACTCAGATATCACAATTTCCCACACAAGTTCCACTCAACACTCTTACATATATAACGATGCCTCTAGTATAAATAATTAGCCAATAATAAAATAAATGTGAAATATTAAGATAATTACTTTAAACTTAAAGCAAAAAAAGGTTTAAAGTGATATTCACCTTAAGTTGACTGTAGTTCAGGTCCCACGAAGGTTACATTGGTCCGCTGAAGCCTCCGTCAACCTTCAAAAATCATAAATAACAGTCTCTGATAAAAGAAAGCATAATACTTAATAAATAATACTTAAGTACTTTGAAAATTTTCGTTTTCAAAATCTAATCAATTGATATTTCCGTTAAGATTTTCCTGAAGGGTTTAATAATAATAATAATAATAATAATAATAATAATAATAATAATAATAATAATAATAATAATAATAATAATAA
>JBBMKC010214919.1:0-12702 GCA_037834085.1 Bipalium vagum | reverse complement strand
TTTTGGTGTGGTATAAATACAAGTGTTGCTTTACTGATTGTTTTGATTTGCACCACCTAAGATTTTGAAGTCAGGTTTATATTTGATACCCTAAATATTGAACAATATTTAACTTTCTTTTTTCAATTCAATTTTTCATTCGATCGATGAACTTTTCCAATGGAATATCGATTGAAAGGTTTTACGGGCACTTTTACGTGGAAAAAGCATCACTAAATAACGTTGAAATGGGTAACGAAATTGTTTAGGTAAAAAATGACTGAAATGACAGCGATCATCAATTGTCACCATTTCTTGTCAACACATTTCTTTTCGTGACCGTTACGCTTCGACTTCGTTCAGGAATGTGTTGGGTCCATTTATTTGGATCCAATTGAAGATCTTGAATGAGTGTCAATACTTGCGAACGTTTCTCTCTCCATGCACAGGGGTAGGAATGGAGCTTATCCGCCCAATTGACGAAGATATGGTTCAAAAGGTGAACATTCTTTCCTGTGGTGACGAGCCCTGATAAATTTTTACGTCATATCACGATTGCTGTGCCAACCAATGCAATGGAAGAACAAAACTGAGGCTCGGAAATAAGTTTAATTTGTGGAGCGAGACAGAGCGACACGTCTCAAGTTTATGTGATCCTTGGAGACCATTATATTTATTACAGTCTGAAAATGATCGATTGCTTCTCTTGCCCTCTTATTCAGTCTTTTAAAAGGTTAGGAATCGGACCTCTTTCTACAATAAGCATACCTTCTCTTTCCAGTTCTACTTTGTCACAAATATGTTCCTCACCACTTCTTTATAAACTCATTAAACGTTTAATGATTGGGTCTTCTGTCTTCACGAGATTCAATCTATTAAGAAAAATTTTTAAAAATTGATTTAGCTAAATACGCAGATCTTCGTAATCGACTTCAAATGTTGAAGCCTGATTAAAAAGTTGTACTGCAGACATGCATAATTGGGTCCCTAAAAACAGTACCGCCAAAAACAGTTGATGAATTGGAGAAAATCGGTGTCAGGAGGTCAAAGATTGGTCCACTTCTCAAGGAATTTGCAGCATCAAATATTGATTACTCGGCAAAGATTTGAGCGAAGAAGGCTGAAGCAAAATTCTCCTAAAACTGAAGAGCTCAGCTGACAAAAGTCCATGCAGATCCACTGTGTCCTGAAGAAATAAACACCAAATTATTTTTATTGAATAAATTTTACAGAGTGTGATCTGAGTTGGTGTGCTTGGTAACAAGATGAGCTCAAAAAGTCTGATCGACCTCAGATATGATTCCACGGGAAGAATGTCTAAGACAGTATGGAATCTCAGAGGATAAGAATGGGATATTTTGCAAAAATACCCTACGAAAGAACAATGTTAATCCAATCGATCGCAATCACAAAATCTTCTTATCCATGAACGAATTCCAATATGAACTGTTCGAATTATTAACAGCGATTTGATTGGTCTTTTCGAAAACTCGGTTGTGTGTGCGACCAATGAATTTGTATCATCGAATTCGGCTTCATCCACTCCGTGGTGAGCTGGTACTTTGATTCTATTTAAATGTCGTTCACAGCTTCCCGTGACAACGATGTACGATGGATCCATCGAGTATTGATCCGTATCAGTGCCCATTTGAACGAAATTAACACTTTCCGATCAAATCCTGATAATCGCTACTACTTTGGTTTGGTAGGTGGAGATGGACTTGAAGTTTGAAATACAAAATTCGTCGCACCGGGAGAATTTCTTACGACAGCCTCACGATTGGATGACATTGGAAAAGAACAAACGACCAGATACGAAGGCGGAAAACCCAAGAGACGATGGAGAAGATTCGTGAACAAATCAAATTGCCTCTGGGAAATGTTCCCCAAGAAAAATTGATTGGCTCACGAATCAAATAATGGCACAAGACGAACACAAAGTTGAAGGAAAGACAAGAGAGTACGGAACAAGAAGCGCTTCGGAGTGGTGCTTGGCCAATGATTTTTTAACGATCCTGGTGTGAGAATTGTTTTCTCTCTTTGTTTTTCTGATTCCAATCTGCTGTGTATTAGAAAGTCACAGGAGGCAGACTGCGACGGTGACGACGACTGATCGATCTGTACGCAGGATTTCATTATGAATTCCGGGGAAAGCAGGAGAAAATGAAAGAGAAGATTGAACAAGGGGGACGCAAAGAAGAAAAGGGAAAACAGTACATTATCCCAGCAAGATTATTTCATTTTATCGATTTCAAGAAGTTTTTTACTGATTATCATTGGTTTTGATTTTATCAATGATATCATTTGTTAAAAATTATAATTGATTATTATTATTATTAATTTTCTCTATATTCGGTGTGCCCCAAAAGAGGTTAAAGATATCCTGGCTTCATCCAAGGAGGACAATTTGTTGAGTGGAGGCCATGTGAGGGGTTGGAAATAATAATCAAATCAATTTGGTTAAGATCTGAATACATAGAAAAATATGCCAGGTCGTTGGGAAAGTCCTGTGGATTTTGACCAAGAACAACCAACAGTTTTTAACACTTTTATTTAACGAAACATTCTCCATTCTGTTAAAATAAGTCTTCGCCATTGGGTTGGCAGTTGAAATAGGTTGTTGTCGGTGTGTTCTCTGATTGATTATAAAGCTTATTTAAAATACAGTATCAACCAATCAAAATTTGATAAAACTGTCATAATTAAAAATGGTCTGCAGTCGAACCTATAATATAACATTTCCACAATTTATCGTAAAAGCACTCGAAGATTGGAAAGCCCTCTCGACGAAGACATTTATAAATAGACACAATTTGCACTTCTCTTTAACTTTTCCCTCTTCGTTTTTATATTCATAAATTATAAAAAGAATAAAAGTGCACAAATGTCGCCGTTCCCTTTACACGGTTTCGGCTCCCTTGTTGACAGACAGAGACAAATTCATGTCGGCATTTGGCGGCGACGACGACAAAAATGACACACCCCTTTGACAGGTTCCTTCGACTTGTTCGAGTTTTGGTTGCGGTTTCCAAATGAGAACAGAGATCGGAAATATTTCCCATTAAACGGCTGAGAGACAATCCTACTGAGAGCTGCAAAGCTAGGTCGTCTGGAGGCCTCTGAGAAGAAATCAATGTTTGATTAAAATTTACATAATATTTCTAAGCAAAAGCACTATCGAAAACCGATCTTAAGAGTAACGAAGATCTTAGGTCATCTGAACACCCGTCCAGTATTGGGTAAAAGGAAAGACATTATTTAGGAACACAAAATACCAGACCTCAAGTCGCCATGACAATCCGATAAAAATTGATGAAACCTGGCTGGGACTTTTCACCTATTTCGGTAGCTGCACGACATTTGGAATAGAGATTAGTTCAGGGTGAAGGAGAATTTCGGAAAAAGGGAAAAGAGAGTTTATTTAAGGGGATTGCCTTGGTACTTGAAGGATGGTTACTGGTCAATGACAACCGAGGCAATTATTTCAATAATGAAACATATTTTTGACACGTTCCCAACCGACTCCACTCACCAAAAATATTATCGCCTCCAGGTCATTTATTAATAATTATAAATTATATATAACTGATAATAATTAATAACAGGTTCCATCCAATAATAATTCCGATAATATTTAAAAATAAATTGAATTTTTCCGAAACCGATTTGCAAAGGTTGAGAATTATAAGAGAATGTCATCACCGACCCTCGTGGAAAGAGGTTTCTCTATATTTGAAGGGGTTTGTGCCATAAAGGAAAACGAAAGTCTAATAACGCCATAATAGAACGCCATAAGTTCCCCGTAAACAAGTATCCGAAAACGTCAAGGTTTTCTAAGATACGATTCTTTAAGTCTATTAGCTCCAAGAAAATTCGACCTTAGTCATAAAAGCGGTTAAATAAAGCTGAATTCAAAGTAAAGCTAATGAATGATGATCACGAAAGACCTTTTGAAAGAACTGTAAAGGTTTTCAAAACCATTTCGTGATCCGAAAAAAAACCAATTAATATTAAGACCGGTGGTTGGATGAACTCATTGTCAAAAGACAAAAAGAAAAATCATCAATCAACAATGATGATCAAGATCAATTTTATTGATCCAAAAAAAGCACCAAGTCAAAATTGTCTCTGTCATTTTCTGTGCCATTCGCTGCCAATCGCAGTTCTGCGAATGTCTGAGATATCTCTGTGATTGGTCGATTCCTCAGACAGTGCAGGCGAGAAAATTCCACAGAGAAATACGAAATAAAAAAACATTTTCCAATAAACATCCGTCGTTCGCTGATAACTATTGGTGCAATTTGACCGCTCCACAAAAACATTTATCGATTTCCAATCATTGTTTTACTGACGATTTATCATTTAATTATCATCCTTCGATAAAGTCTCTCACGATCTACATTTTATAATTGATATTTTTCACCGAAAATCCAATCTTGTCAACCCCGATCCAAAGGACCCTTTATGCTGTGAAACGAGCTCAAAATGAAACCAAATTGAAATAAAATCCAATAAAAATCTCAATGTTAATAATAATAATAATAATAATAATAATAATAATAATAATAATAATAATAATAAAATCGATAATAAAACCATTTTAAAGAATGAAAAATCAGGACGTTATAAAGGTCTTACTTTTGCCCAGGGGAATCCAGTATGATAATCGATTTTATCCAAAAGAGCCTAAGGCAACCGGGAATATATTATTATTATTATTATTATTATTATTATTATTATTATTATAAAAATAAATTTTAATTGCAACATTAAAACTGTTACAAATTATCTACAATCAATAAATTGTTCATTTAAGTATTGCAAAATCAATAGTCACACTGTGTGAAATTAATAAATCGATACATTTTGAATGGAATAGAGAATGACATGGTTTGATAATTATTTTTTTTAAAACTCCAATTTTTGGCAACAAAAGAAATACATATTAAAATTAAAATCATGGTTACGGTACAATAAAAGTTTGAGGTGTACTTAATGGATCCATCATTTCATTGGATCATCGGATAATTGTGTGAAAGAGTTATTGAAGGTTCCAAAATCATGTTTCAAAAATCACCATAATTGTGCAATGTACGAGACTGGTTAACGATGTTGGAGAGGCAATGACTTCATGGTAAATAATAAATAAAAGGGTAAACGTTGTAGAATTTCATGTCCGTGTAGAAATTAGTTCTGACCTTGTCATGTTCAGGATAAATTTTTTCATCAGGCTATAGCGGTAATAGGTCCGAATGCAGCTGGAGTTTTTATATCTATGATAAAGAGAAGGTATTTTCCCCACTTGATCAGTTTAAGATCAGCCTGATTTCTTAACTGTCTGTTGCTTGTAGTTTTGCATTTGTGTCCTGTTCCATTTATGGCACCCACTGTGCAGTGGAGCACACTGCACGGATTTAAATTCGGTGGTACCCATATTTTGATTGGAAAATGTCGAAAAGAACCTGGAGTAAGCTTGAAACAGAGCGCTCCTAATACACATGATTTAATAAATATAACAAAATATCACTGGGATCATGTTTGGATGTCAACCCATGTTATTTTCCAACCCACTTACGATTTTCATGTCTGTTTATAACCCATCACAACAAATCATGTTTATTTTCAAACCAATTCCTTTCTTAAAGTTCCTTTTCTCAATCGAAAAAAATATTTTAAAAATGAATCAAACCAAAAGAAAGACAATTAATGAGCCAATGAAAAACAATTTATCAATCAAATTTATTTAATAAATCAAATACGGTATTGGGGTCTTTCTTAAAAAAATTTTGCCTCCAAGTCCAGTTGGCCAGGTAAGACTTCAGTATCGTGTCATATACTCTCCTCAAATATTTTGTCTTAGTTTTCAATGTTCCCAGATAGATTCAATTCACTGAGTAGTGGCGCCGGTCTTTTTGTTCACAAGATTAGATTTGTGATTGACTGTATGAGGAGGTTAATCAGACCAGGGGAATTTTTTAAAATTCAATTAAAAGACAATTCAGAACCGTAATTCATGAATCTTAGTACATCGGCCAACATGACACCATGGTGAGAAACGCAAAAATTCCATTTTTATGAGAACAAAATAAAGTTTGTTTTTGACTTATAATTCTTGATAAATGGGTAAATAAAATGTAGTATATTGACCAAGAGTTACCACTTCCATATTTTTAAACCGTTGTCCTTTAGAAAAATATCCTAAAGGAATATAATTAATGATCCTTTCAAGAACGAGTTCGATCAGCTTTAACTTAAGTTTTTAACTAATTTTAATTATGGTCCGTTACATATAAAGTACTTCACGATCTGTAGAAAATAGATCAACTATTTAAGATTTACCGTTTTAAAAAACCTGAGAAGTCTTTTCAATGCCAACCACTGTCCCTCAAATCTTATTTAAGTTCATTTACATATTTACATTAGTGAAGAATAAAAAAAGTTAAATTACAAAACTTAAAAGATTTTTAAATAAAAAATTAGATTTAAATAAAGTTTCAAGTAAATTTTTTAAAAAATAATTTCGTAAATAAACTTGATTTTTCAACTGAAAAAAATTGTAAGTCAACTGACTGCTTGTTTAAATATTGCTTTTATATGAACACTTTTAAATCTTTAATTTTAAATTCTTCGTATTTTATTCTAGATATCCTATTACGTTTTGGGACAATATGCAAATTGAAAATAAAGAAAATGAAGAGCAAGATGCAGTCTTCAGTTATGTTTCTAGACTTTTTTCTGCTAACGTTTATTATGATTGTTTAAACTTAATTTAACCTTTCGTTTTAGGGCAATCGGCTGGCCAGGAGGAGTCAGTTATCCTTCCCATCCATACAGTAATATTATTATTATTATTATTATTATTACTAATTATTATTCACCATAATGGAAATCGATAATAATAAATATCAACAAATTATAATAATAAATGATCGATAATGATGAGCACAGTTGTAATAAAATAAACAATAAAAACTATCGATAATAAATAATAATAATAATAATAAAGATAATACTGTAATAATAATATTCAATTGTACAATAGAATAATTTAATCAATATTATTGTGAGAACAATCGATAGGAATTTTCGATCAGGATAATCTGGTTGATGTTTTTCTATGTTCAGCTTGCTAAAGAGGAAATAATAAGAAATCCGTTGGTCGATATTTCTCACGAAGGAGAGGACCCAGACAGATCGGATCAGTGGTCGACCGTGATCCTGACCGACACTTCAGCAGCGACCCCTCCAGCTAGAGCTCATCAAGAAATTTGGCGTCCAGGAGATGTTTGGGGAAACCGATTCCAAATTGAATCGATAATCGGAAAAGGAGCCTATGGCCAGGTGAGTTTCGATCATGCAAAAGTTATCTAATAATAATAATAATAATATAAAATACAAAAAGAGAATTATAAGAAAATTAATTTTCTCTTCCAATAGGTGCTGTCTGTCCAGGACATCATAACAAAACGGAATTTTGCGCTCAAAGTAACAATAAGTAAAGATAAAAGTGCGCAGACGTCGGTCAGAAATGAAAGGAAATTGTTGTCGGATATTTGGAAATTACAGACGTCCCTGGGCGACAAACCAATGAAAGAGGAATCTGGGGCGAATTGTATTGGTTAGTATTTTGCCTAGCAACGACTATAATAATAAATAATAATAAAAACAATAAATAATAATTGTGAAAATAATAAGAATAAAATAATATTGATGAGCTCTTTTTGTTCCAGTTCAACTGAGGGGGGCATTTTACGAATACAATTACCCCTGTCTCGTAATGGATCGCTTCCAGTGCGATCTGTATGACATGATTTACAGATTTAATCCTTTTGGCATGACCATCAGTGTGACCAGAAGGGTGGTCAAGCAATTATGTCAGGCTCTTTCTTTCTTGTCCCAGTCGCCTCTTAATATAATCCATTGTGATTTGAAGCCGGAGAATGTGATGATTGCCGACATTTTTGGCCCTCTCATCAAGGTTGCAGATTTCGGTCTGTCGTGCCAGTTCCACCGCCGCACGATGACTTCGTATATCCAAAGTCGATTTTATCGGTATTGATTAATTTTTGGTTTGAAAAATTGATTATTAATTATTATTATCACTTTAGGGCCCCGGAAATCATTCTCCATCTGGACTACGGTTACCCTATCGATATGTGGTCGCTAGGATGTATCATGGCTGAGCTGCATACGGGAAGTCGTCTGTTCTTGGGACAGAACAAGGTGGCTTTTTCTATTTCATTCTTATTATTGATTCTTTCCCATTGATAATAATAATTAAAAATTATAACCATTAATTATTATTTAATGGTAATCGATAAAATACAATAAAAATAATTGATAACGTTCAATAAGTTATTAAATAATAATCAATAATATTTCAAAGATATAAAATAAACTGAAATGATAATCGATATAATCGAAATAATAATTCGATATAAATATGCCAGGAGCTTAAGAGATAAGGGTCACATTATCGATGGCTGTTATTCACTCTCTCTATGTTTTTACCTTCTTTTGCTTTTATTTCCAGTTCGACCAACTCCTTCGAATCATGGAGGTGACCGGAATACCGACCCCTTGGATGCTGGCAAATGGCAAGAGAACTGACGTTTATTTTGATCGATTGCCGACAGGTATCTTTCAAATAAAGAAGCAAAAAGACGATCGAGGACACGAAGTTACATTTCGTTCTTTTTCCTCTTTGCTCTTTCCTGTTTTTAATTAATTTTTCTTTCTTTTTCCTCTCTTTTTCTATTTCGGTCTCGTTTCTTGACCATGATTGTCGTTCAGCTTCTGTTCATGGGGCCTGGCAGACGCCCATTGGACAATATCATCGAAACGAAGATCGGCAGCTCCAATGTCCGCTACCAGATCGGTGTTCACTCCAAGAGTGACCTTGCTGCATTCGCCAATCTGCTCTGTCGAATGATCGAAATTGATCCCACGGAGCGAGTAAAGCCAGACGATGCTCTCAAGGACCCATTCTTTTTGGCCGAGACCTCGCCGACAGCGTCGAACCTGTCCATGGCCTCCAAGTCCGTTTGGATATAAGGCTTTTACTGCCGGGTCCTCATTGGACGAAGAGGCGGAGGTAGGCTTTATTTCTGTTTAAAAATTATTAATTATCAATATTGATTTATATTATTGATTTTCGTTTTCGAATTATAATATTGATGTTCCACATAAATATATTGTTTATATTGATTTTCTTTTCCAGATGGATCCGGCCTCAAGATGTTTTATTGACTTTTTGTAAATAATTCATTATCAATGTTTTGTAATCTGAAAATATATTATTTTTGTGTGTTTATCTTCGTATTGATTAATCGACATTAATTTAAAATACATTTTACAGTGTTGGGAACATTTTTGAAGAAAATCTTTTTGGGAAATAAAGCTTTACAATAATTAATTGAAATGGTACCTTTGAAGATGTGTACATTCGTTGTGTGGAAAAGCTTTTGTCCTTCGTTGAGCATTGTTTAAATAATCCAATCATAATAATAGGAATAATCTCCAGCAACTGCCGCCAAATCGAATTTCGGAAATTTAGATATTAAACTTGATGAAACGTTGTTTTTCTTGTTTATTATAAAAATACCGTTGAAAATGAATGTTAAAAAAAATCATCCATTCGACACCGCATCAGAAGAGGTTTCGTAAGGCCAAAATGCTGCTGAGGAATTTAAGCTCTATTCTTAGTGAGAATGCAATTTCTAAAGCACATCTAAATGTTGGTTCTGTAAATTCCATGAAACAAACTTTAATATGACTGATCGAGCTCGATTGGGGTTTTCACAAAGGTTGGAATCTGAAGACCTGGAAGCACTCTTTCAACGACTCCGTTGTTTTCCAGAAATACACTTAGCATTCAATTTTCACTTATGAATTCGAACAATATCGATAATGTGGTACCAATGAACGTGACGACCACCGCAACACATTTTCGCTCTCAATTTTGAATTGACTGAACATAAATTAAATACAATCAATAATTATTTGTTTCCTTTTATGTATTGATTTAATATAGATATATATAGTTTTAATTATTGAATTATTGATTTTGAACATGTAGAAAAATAGAGGAAATTTATTAAGGATGCAAGAAAGAGAAGTGTGGGGTTCGCCGAAGGCACGACCCTGACATCCCGCAGTAGGGTATGAGTGATAAAATAATAATAATATTCTTAATTTTTTTCGAGAATATACTTTCGCTGGTGTATTGATTGTCCAACGATTGAGAAGCCGGCAGATCAATGTACAGTAGAACCGGGATGTAAGAGAAGAGAAGGGGATTAAGATTCTTTCTCTTTCACCCAGGTTTCCCCTTACACCCGGGTTCAGGAAGTTCTGCAATAATTTGAAAACGATAACTTTGTGCAATGGGTCCAAAAGAAACTAACACAATGTTACAATAACCGTAGTGGACACCAAAATAGTTTGTGATTTTCGACTGCAATGGGCAAGGGTGTTTATCAATATTTTCCATCACTCTCTTTTCTACAGCGTGAAAATCGAGCTCAACATTGTAATAGCTTCTTCGCTTTTCAAGATCCTTGATAACATCCTGTCGAAGTGGCTTTCAAGAAGGTTCGGATTCAATTGTCCTCTCCATGTTTTTCTTTGGGTTTTCCCATTTCGAACAAGATCAATAATATCCTCATCGCTAAGGTGTTCGTAACAGTATAGAGTTCCGTCACATTGGACCCACTCCATTAAATTTCTGGACCTTATGACGGGTGAAAAGAAGTTTGTGTCAACTGCTTCTCCGTTTACAATATTATTTGTCTCTCTCTCTCTCTGATGTTGGAAGCCCGCTTTACGGAAACCAGTCTTTATTGTTGCTGGTTTTTTGGGTGTGACCACCAGGTAACAGTGATCTCTTAGATCAGGGGTTAATCGTTCTTTATCCTCTTTCGTTGTCGATTGCATAAGGGTTTCCATCAAAACCGGTCTCTGATATCCGGAACATTTCATGAGTAAAGTAGACATCCGGGAAGACGGATTTAAAAAGAAGTCTACTGTACAAAGAAAGGAGTCCTCTATGGGCTGCCAGAAAACAGTGACGAGTGAATTTTGTAAGGTTATTACTCGTCGGAAAATCATTTCGAATTGTTCTTTTGACCTTTTTTGCGACAGAATTATTCCGTGATTCCTGTCCAGCTGGACAACCTAACGACCAACGTCCAGGTCCTACCAGACGACCCGGAGACCCATTGTTCGCTACAAGTGAGAATAAACTGATTTGTCTCTGTTTACTCTTGTTTAAAGGAAACCACCGTGTTTACCTTGAATATTTAACTGGAGGACATTGGCTAACTCGTGTGTGACGTCATTGATTCGACTGTTTCGTGATTTAATGTAATACTGCGCGATTGTAAATTATGATGAATTGAAGGTTCCTGAGGTTACTTTTAGTCGTTCGTACACGAGCGCGTCCATAATAACTGTCAGTGTTGAGAGCATGTAGATTTGGAGCTCAAGCTCACTGATCAATAAACGCAATGGAAACCATAAGGGAAATGAGGAAAAGGAATGCGAGAAGGAAGGAGAATGGGAAATTAAAGAGAAAATGTGACAGGAAGAATCAGAAAAAGAAAGAGACGAAATAAAAAGGAAGTAAAGGAGAGAATGTGAGAAGAAAGAGGAAAGATTAAAAAGGAAAGAGGAATGAGGAAAGAGAAAACATAAGGGCAAATGGGAAAATACCATTTTGAAAGATAAGGAGAAAAAAGATGAAAAGACGAGTATGAGAAAAGAAAAAAATGGAGAATATGAGAGGATAAAGGAGGAACTAGTAGAAGAAAGAGAAAGAAGGATAACAGAAACGATGAGGGGAGTAAGGAAAAAAGAAAAAAGAAATGCCGCTTGAGAGTCTTCTCCAAATGAGACCCGGAAAACGTCCAACTCTGAAAGAAATATTCCTGTTCATTTATCTAACATCGAAGTTGTCGAAATGTGTCTTTCCTCAGTCGTCTTGCTATCGACACTATCTTCTAATGGTCAATAACCCGCCACATCGCTCTCGAAGTTCTCGTCTCAATCCATCATGACCCCTTCATGGTAATGATAATAGGCTTTGTTCTTTTCCTCTTTGCAAAGGGTTTCCGACGACAGCTGCACCTCTTCTTAACCGCTGCCATTCGCTCACTGATCCTATGTTCCTTCGATATTTTGACACTCATAATAATAATATTAATATTAATAATAAGACGTTTTAGGTCATATTAAAGGTCAATCAATAAATTCAAAGAGGAAAGATTTTCATTATTTTTTAAAAAAATCGATTTCGTTTGACGCTTGTCGAAAATAAACAACATTAATAATAGTAATAATAATAATAATTATTATTATTATTATTTTAATAAAAATATTCTCAGATCAAATTAAAATTCTCAGAACAAACACAAAGGCATAAAGAAAAAAAGTACATCATTTCATAAAAAAATCGATATCGATTGAGGTTTGTGGGAAATAAAGAAAATAAAAATAATAATAATAGTAATAATAAAAATATTTTAAGGTCAAATTCAAATTTTAGAACAAAGAAATTTTCAATCAATAAAGTCATAAAGAGAAAAATTACGTCATTTAAAAAAAATCGATATCGATTGAGGTTTGTGGGAAATAAAGAAAATAAAAATAATAATAAAAATATTTTAAGGTCAAATTCAAATTTTAGAACAAAGAAATTTTCAATCAATAAAGTCATAAAGAGAA
>JBBMKC010214918.1:0-22983 GCA_037834085.1 Bipalium vagum | reverse complement strand
ATTATTATTATTATTATTATTATTATTATTATTATTATTATTATTATTATTATTATTATTATTATTATTATTAACATGAAGCAGAAACACAAAATAATTATATCAATATTAAAGATCACAATATGCTATTAGAAATAAATTTATTTATTTCTGAAATTATGAAATCATTAATTAGATTAAGATTTTCAGTTTTTGACATTCATCTTTTCATATAAAGTTATCTGAAAATGAAAACTTTATTTTTTGTAATGTCCTCAATGAAATATAATTTTTATAAATATTCACCTCTGAGTTCATATTATTTTATGTACATTTATTTTTTATGTATATTTATTCATTTAATTTTATTTAGGCGATTTATATAAAATTGAAATAACCAAAACACAAAGTCCTTCTTTCACCCCTTCACACCTGTTATTACACCTGGTATAATCTTTAGTTACAAACATGTGGCGATAATTCTAAATTATTCCATGAAATATTCGAAGCAGGTTCAAACTTCTCAAATTAATTAATAGAAATATATAAACGTTGGGACCTTTGGATCCTTTTATATTTTTATAATCCACAATGATTAAGTCATTATTAATATTAATTGTATTTTCGTCAGTTTTCCTACTTGGTTCTGTCAAAGCAGAATCTGAAATTGACTCCACAGCAGACATAATTGAAAAAACTTCATATTTAAAAAATGCAAAAGGAATATTTGATTCCATTGCGAAAAGTGATATGATCTCCACTGCAAAAGAGGTATCTAAATGGGGAGTTCCTTTACTGAAAGCTGTTGGCAAATTTGCCAAAATCATTGCCGCACAAATACAAACGGAATCAAAAGAACTGAAATATATGAAGGAGCAATTTAAAATAATTAACGAGAAAATGGATTATGTGGATCAGAGTTTTGAAGATATAAAGAGACTAATGGATTGGAATATCATTAAAGTATTGAGAATTTTTATTTTAAAATTCATATCAAGTGTGATAATCTTAATTTTTGTAAATTTTATTTTATTTTTACTTTTTATTTTCTATTTAAAATAAAGTTTTGTAAATAAATAATCAAAATCATCTTTTAAAATACAGTGAAACCTGTTAATTTTGGCACCTCTATATTCTGGGGAAAATTTTCGGTCCCAGTGTGCGCAACATTGTCAGGTTTCATTTTATTTTGAACTTTTTTTTAATCGAAACAAAGTTTAATTTAACATTCAATCAATCACATTAATTCAGCAAAAAAAACAAAAATTTTTTCCATTCTTTTTGAGGATCTTAACAGATTTAATTGACACGCTGTTTTTGTAGGTCATATAAACAAAACAGTTGTTTTTATTATGATAACATGGAGATTAAGATTTCATTGTATTTTTATAATATTGCAATAATAAATTCTAATATAATTTTCACAATAAAAAGTCGCACATTTTCACGATCTTTTAATTTTTGAAATATACTTTATCTCATTAAAAAGTATGATTTACATTTATAATTTCATTTATAAAACTTTGTTTCATAAAAACAAAATATTAAATTGTGTTCACTTGAGCCTAAATTGATAATGTAACTATAGTTCATTTAATTATAAAGTAATTACATAATAAGAAAAAATTATAATTATTATAATTATTATTATAAATTTAAATAATATATTATTTTCAATTGATCCCGATAAATATGAATTTTCATAAGGTGATTTTTTATCATTTTATTAAAATTAAAATAAATTAAAAAATAATAAATGAGAGTTTATATAATTATACGTCTATATTTTAATATTTTTTGTTATCACTCAACGAATTTAATTTTCGTTACATTTTTTTATAATTATTGATTTTAACATTATATCATAGATTCAATTTAGTAAATTTGAACTGAACACAGATATGCTCCAAAACCTGATCTTGATAATTATTGACAGCTCCCCACAATCAAGATCTATAGCAATAGACAAGTTCCTCTTATTTTATGATCAAGTATATGACAATGCAGGTGAAAAAATTTACCAAGGATTTACTAATCAGAAAAAGATTTTTTCAGAAAATCTTATTTTAGGTAATAAGCTCTGATATTAAATTTAATATTAACAATAATTAATGACCAAAACACTCTCACTCTGTTGCTACACATAATATACTTATTAAAACAATACTAATGTTTAATTCGAACGCTATCTCAAAGTAAACTAATCAAAATCCGATACAGAATTTCAAAAATTAAATATATTTATCATTTATTACAGAATAGAATCAATGGTTTTTTCATCAAATTAAAGTGTGATTAAAATTTTTATACATTAAAACAATTGAATGTTGAGAGAGGTACTCTTGTTGAGAATATTCTTGAGAGAATTTAAGTTTGAGTACACTTTCTAATTAAATTTATTTTAAAGAAGTAATATTTTAAATGTTTTTCTAAAATTTCACCCTGATTTGTTATAGGTATCTCTAAATTAAATATATAATAAAATTTATAAGATAAAATACAAACTTATATGATATATTACTAATAATGTTTAATATAATCATTATTATCATAATTATTTTATATTAAAAATCACCAAGTAAATATTTTGACTAGATATCAATAGCTATATTGAAATGTTCGCATTTTATTTTTAAATAAAAAACTATTATGATGATAATTATTATTTGACTTATATAGTTTTTTTCAAATTTATTGAACACGACATTTTAAATAGCAAAACAGGGTATTTTATACCTAGTGCTATTGCAGCTTGATTTATAAAAACATTATGAACATACTGATAAGATTTTGTATAATTCTTATAAAATTAATGTCTTGTTTATATAATATATTTATTAAGTAAACAACATAATATTTGAATTATTTTAAGTCAAATTTATTAGACAAAATTAAATATAAAATTTTTATTAATATTACTTATTTTTTATGAATTTTTTTATGTTTATAAATTTTATTTAGACCTGAAATATGAAAAGAAAATTTTTATTGAAATCAGAAATTTAATTGAAGTAAATTGAATGTAGGTTCAAGTATTTGTCAAATATCTAAAATGTTTCAAGTATCACATACAAAAATTTACACTATAAAAGTGATAAAAAAACTGAGCAAGAGGGGTAAAAATAACCATTTCTGGCAATAGACAATTTATTCATCAAGTAAGAAGATCATTAAAAAATTGAAAAAGTTGCCTCTTTTTTACTTACTATTCAAAGATGCCTAAAAAATGACAAGGACTTCGTTTTACGAACCACGGAAAGAAAAATAAAATTAACAGAATTTCAGAAGCTCAATCTGATTAATTTAATAAAATATCGGTTTGGAGATAAAGTCTACTTCGAAATAGCTATATTTACAGACGAAATAATATTTTCTTAAGATGACCCTGAAAATTGTCTATCTTGGGAACTGCATGAAGATAATGCAAACATTCGTGATTTACGTCAACAAAAAGGAGTTCCATTATATACTATATGGATTTATCGATAGATGGTATTATTGTCACAATGATTAAATTCATTAAAATAAATAGATATTATTCGAGATATACTTATTCCTAAGGTTAGAGCCAAATGCAAAAACAAGTTTATTCTGCAGCAAAATAATGCAAGTCCCCACAAGTCGAAAGTAACAACAAAATTTTAAAGGGTAGTAACATAGAAGTATTAAGTTTGCCACCTCTTAGTACGGACATGTCCTTAATAGTAAATATATTCAAGTCTTTGAAAGATTTAGTATATGAAACGGAAGACTTTGTTAAGAAAAAATAATTTTTGAGTTGAAATTCACAAATGTGTTGAAATTGTAAATAAAACTAAATTTGACATGATTTTAGAATTAAATGACAAGATAAAATGACAACTTTCTTAATGTAATATTGAATCAAGGGAACAATTAAATATATATGTATTGGTGTTTCTTCAAAAATGTTCATTTCAGTAAAACATGTTTTTCAATTAATTTGACCAAAACTTTTGCATCATTTATCAAAGATTTGTTAAATAAAATTTAATATCTTGTAGGCTATTTTTTAACTTTATTTTTCATTGTTTCAGAAAAGTAGATTAATTATTTAAATTTAAGACAATTATTTTTACAAAATATAAATCAAAATGCAATAAATTTGAAAAGTGCTATATAAGTTTAAAAAAGATTTCCAAATTCGGACATTTCATATGTGAAAACCTAATATAAATATTAAGTATGATTATTAGTTTATCGTCTTTGATTGTTTTATTAAAACAACTAAACCAAGGAAAAGTAAAATCATGTTAAGAAAAATTATATATTTAATAAAAATGCCATGATAATTATCATAAATTATAATCATATTATCATAAGTGTGATCATAATCAGAAATGTTAAGCTTGGTAATTTTCAAAATCCAAATATGCAAAATTTTTTGCCTTTTCTATGATGATACTTTAAAAAAGAATTTTATTATACAATATTATTTATTAATATTATTGGTTATTGTAGCAATAAGAAAATACACAAAGAATCACCGTTACCAAATGGAGAAGTTTTTTATGGGAAATATTCAACTCATTTATAAATGTCTTGAAGTCGAGTCTTTTTACTTGAATTTAAAGAATTACACCAGCGTCCAAGAATATTGGCAAGAGCAATGGGAGGAACGGATGAACACTTTGACAGAACTGATGCAAAATGTGGCGGAGCAAATAACAGAAACTTGGAATGACCAATCTAAAGTAAGAGAAATTAAGGAGCTTTTTATTTTTTATAAAATGATAATTGTTCAAATTAAGATATTTTTAGGATTAAAAAACATCGAGTTGTTTAAAAATATTTCTACAAGATTATTTTTATTTAAAAAAGTCTTATTAATGATTTATTTCTCGAAAAAATATCATTGGCCCTATTTAGTTGCTAAAAGTTTGAATTCCAAAATATTTTATAAAATTCTGTTTATATAAATATTTATTTATTTTTCTACTTATTTTTTTATAAAAATTTTTTAAAAACTAAAATTGAGCTTTGACTTACTTTTTTTAAATTTTATCTTTTAATTAATCAATTTATCTAATTATTATTCTGAAATATCCAATAATTAATTGTAAAATATAATTACACAATCAAACAACAAAGTATTATTTATCAATATAATTAGTTAACATTTTTACTTAATTTTCTCCATTTTTAATGCATATATTTTTAAGAAAATTATTTTATTAAATTTAATAATTAATATTCTCCAATCAGATTTATTATCAAATATTAACTGACATCAATATTTTAAAATAATTATTGTTCAAAAATAAATTAAACAAATCATATTCCAGATAGATATACAAGAATTCAATGTGGAAAACGGTCAGCTATCGCACAAAGATTATGCTGAAAAACTGTACAAGTTTTTGACTGATAAATTCAGAAACCGAATATGGCTCATTGTTGTATATGACCCCTTGGACAATGACAATGACCATGCGTACAAGGCCTGCAATGGAATAGTGCAGATGCAGCAAAGAGGACACAACGTTATTGTCAGCAATTTGCCGTTATCTCCAAAATATTTTAATAGAGATGCATTTTCACTATTATGTACACAAATACCAAGCAATTTTCAGTTTTCAACCACTGGTCCAGCAGGTATTATCATGTCGAGATATTTAGGAAGAGTAATGAAATGTGAAACCGATCAAATTGGGGTGGTCATTCGATCAAAGTCCACAAAGATTGTCATGGCCCCTGATAGCCGAAGGGCTTCATGTCAATGGAGTGGATATTATAATAAGTTCTTTGTGATCCACAAAACTCTTGATATAATTGTATTGGGTTAAAAAATATAACCGATTTTAAAGGAAAAATATATTACATGTTGTTTGGATTTAAAATTTTATTATTTTTAATATGCTTTAATAAAATAAATATATTTTCTGCTTCTAATTCACATGTAAGAATTTGAGGAAATTTCTCATAATGTTATATCTAGAAAGTAAAGTTGTGAAAAGTATTCAACACACTTAGATCATTTTACTCCAATAATTCTATGCAGTGTTAGAAGTGCAATTCCAGAAGGTTTGCAAAATACTGGTCTACGGCTGCCATATGTTCTTCATTTGATGAAGAATATTTTTTGTTTTTATTTGCCAGATTTGGTTCCAAGTGATTTCTATCTTTTTAAAGTAGTTATTCAAGCAAATAATAATTTAATTGTTTTCCTTTTGTCATTGAAAAGGCACTTAGTGTATTATCTTAATTAACAATGATTTTTTGTATATTAGGCCTAATTTTGCAAATCATTAAATCAAATTGGTCTATTAGTTTTGTATAGTATTCGGAATTAATATTAATCGTTTTTCCTTTTCAAAGTAATCTATCAATAGAAAGCCTTTGGCATTCCATAAAACTGTTCCCGTCATCTTCTCTGTCTATTGTTCTCTTTTTAAATTTCAGTAATTTGACGAACAGTATTCATAATTAAAATTTAAGTACGATTTTATGAATTTGTCCTATTATTTCTGTGTTGAAGCACTTTTAGGTCGTTCACAATGTGTATCATCTCCGATGCTTGTTTGAATACATTTGCAATTCAAATTTTCCCATCTATGGACAGTAGAAAATCAAGATGCAGATCTATCTAATACTTTAACGATTTTACTGTGAATTTCCAATACAGTTAATCTTTCAAGAACAAAAAATTTGATGACTGCGCAATACTCAGTTAATAATAAATGACAAATGAAATTCAAACATGTGCTAAACAATAATAGAGTGATTGGCTCAAGCAAAATCTTAAATGTTTTATGTTGAATTATATTTCAAATATTAAAATATTTGTTCTTACACTACTGTACATGTGTTGCTATTCTTAGCCAATTAATATAACCATAATTATGGTATGGTTAGTGTAGGTTGAGGTATTACCAGACGCTAACAACTAGCAAACTTCAAATTAATTGTTCCAGAATACAACTGAAATTAAATTTTTCTGTGCAAAATTCTAATAAAAAGTATTTCTGTTATTTAAAGAATGAAGTCTGCTGGTGAGAATAATACAAAGGAGTACTGCCGGTGTTTGAAATTATTTTTATTCTCAGGGTAATTAAAAAGATAAGTAAAATGCAATATATGGATAACATAGACAATTATGAGTTTAACAAATATGTAATTCATTAGTGACATTTGAAATATCAACGAGAATATTAGAAAAACTTTAATCTTTGATAAGAAAACAAAAACATTTAATTCGATTTAAAAGATAATTTAAATTAAACTGGAAAATTTAGCAAAAAATTTCTAAAATGATTAAAAGTTGAAAATGACGATTTTATTAAGATATTTCCATTTATTCAAATAATTTGTTTTAATAATCTTATATTTTTGTTAAGATAATATTATTTTTCACGCGCTTTAATTTAAAATATGCTCGACATCATAAAAGTGATTGTAAAATTATTTTTTATCAATAAGCAAATCTTTATTTCAAGAAAAATAAATATCATTTGAGGCACATTTTAATTTTTCTGTTTCATCAAAAGAAAATGGAAATTATATACATTTAAGGAACAACAAAAGCGACAAAGATTTAAATCTTAATGGAAAGGCACAGAAGAAAATCGTTTTGCATCTTATCGTTGGACGAAATATAATATATTTCGGTAATCCAAAGCGTAAAAAAGATTTTTATTGTGACCCAGCTCAATCGTCATTATCGATCGCAAAACACAATATTCATCGGAAGAAGGCATTACTGTGCGTATGGTGAGATAAGAACGGTATAAGTAAGAGTAAGAGAGTAAGAGTAAGTAAGAGTATGAGTAAGAACTAATAATACTTGACGTGGTCAAATAATTAATGGTGACCATTATTAACAACAATTTCCTAAGTTGTTAATTAGTTCAGTTAATATTTGTTTATATGTTGTATTTTAGTATACTTCAATTTGTCTTGGTTGTAGCAATAGAATCAGATTCTGCTTATCCCCTTCATAAAGGAGTACATTTGAAAATGAATAAATGTTTTTTTAAATATAAAAATTATAAATTACATTGATAAGATATAATGATGGGTTCTTCTGTTATTCTTATTTAAGTTATGCTACTTTATTGATACTCTGTGTACTAATAAATTTATATCCTATTTAATATTGATGAAAAAGTATATAATAGGAAAAACAAAAGTGATTTTGTTATCTATTTAATTAGAAATAAGAACTGTGGTTATTATTTTAACCAGAAATTACTTTTTAAATATTCTAATTAATAATAAAATGGAATTAAATCGGCGAGTTCCAATTAAAATTTTCTTAAATTCTAATTTTATGAGATCTGATCAGAGACTTGCGTTCTTTTATTTTTTAAAATGAAAAATTCGATAAAAACTCCAGGTATTAATAATTTTTTAAACTAGTCAATGAGGATTAATAAGAATATTTTGAATAAACTTGTTAAACTAGTATTCTACCTTGTTAATATTTATATTAACAACATCCTCATGGACCTGATTCATATATAATTTTGTTGCGATGGTCAATACTCATTATCCGCCTACAAAGTAATAATATGTTCATGGTGTCGATAGAAAGTTATTAGACTCGTAAAGAAATATGAATGATACTAATGTGAAACTTTTTATTTACAACAAATCAACTATATAAATAAACACACAATCATTTTTCTATGAAACCAATTTCTGCTTCCAAGCATTTCTTCTATCGATTTAGTAATTAAGAGACTTTTGGAAGAAAGATGCTTCTTTTCCATTTGAAAAATCTTGTATTAGTTTTAACAGATCTTCTTTGGACTTTATTTTCTTTATTCGCCAATGTTTATTCAAAAGATTAAACAAAAGGATATCATTATGATTCAAATTCGAGCAATAAAATTCAGAATTCGAAACTGTCAAGAAGAATTTTTCAGCGATTTTTTTCAATGTTAGATGAGCACTCTAGCGTTTTCATGTGAAGGTAGACCTCTTGATTCTTTTGCTACTATAGAATCACGTATTCTTAAAATACCCAAAAGATATGGATATTTCAGAATAAAAGAATTAAATGTCTGATACAAAATTATAAGAAAAATATAATACACAAAGTTTAAGTTTATTACAACAAATGAATTTTGAAAAAGAAAATTTTCCTATTTGGTTCTTAGACATAAATTATATATCGTGTTTCTCCGACTATAAGCCATGCCCCGATCTACAGTGATGTGCAAATGTTTAAAGCACCTTAAAATTATCATCATAAATTAGAAATCATCATTTGGGAACAGTTACAAATTTATACGATTTGTTTAAGTAAACTAATTGATTAATTTATTAATCAAACATAACTTATTAATAACATATCTAAAATTTCAGTTTGGTATTTCTGACATTTAAAAAACTACTAGAAACTTCTGGGGAAAATCCTTCGTTGACCCACACAATCAGATCACATAATAACATAATCGATAAAAATTTTATTATTGAAAAGTGATTGAGTTTTCAGAATTCTCTGACCAGCGAAGAACACACTTTAGTTCAATGCGGTTCAACCTACGAAAGCTATGCTTAGCCCGAGAATGGTATATTCAAAGGTACATTTCAAGAAGATTATATTTCGCAAGATGTGCAGTGCAAAATGGACAACGTAGCAATAATGAAATGGGCAGCTATCATGACTCAGAAAGAAGTGGTAGGCCGAAGATGACATCCTATGATGATCGTGTAATTCGCCGATCTATGGTTTTCAATCCAGAGTGTATGACAGATATTCGAAACCCTAACTTTTGCACATCACAGGTCCATTTTTTTGAATTCTTTTAATATAAGATATTCCCTTGTATATAAAGCCTAATAATTTTAAGATCTAGAAATCTTTATTGTTAAATATGAGGTTAGATGATAAAGTATATGTATTTAACAGGACTGTCAAGAATCATTAGATCTGAAAAATGAGGAAAATGTAATGAAAGAGAATGAAATCTACATTGACAAATAAAAAAGTTTTGGGATTTTTTTATTAAAACTTTAGTTTTATTATGTCATTTTAAAAATATACCAGCATAAGGTCTATTAGGTTTTCCGTCGACCTGGTTAATATAAGATAGTGTCTTATATTTGGAGAAACACGGTATTGGTTTATTTTTGAATTTAATCAATGAATTTTACAAAAAATTATTTAAGACCGTCTCGGAATTATTAATTAATTAATTTAATTATTTATAAAATCATGTTTATTCTCTTAGAATTAAGAAATAAAAAATTCTTATATAATAAAAAACAATATAAAAACTCTCATATAACATAATCTAAAGTGATGAAACGAAAAAATAAAAATTGTAAATTAATTCAACTTTATAAATTAAAACACACAGTTTTAACGAAAAATTAAAAAAATATATTTGCGCTGCTCAATTTTTTTATTGAAATAATATTATGAAAAATATATCAAATAAAAAAATATTGCGCATAATTTGATTAATTAAAGAAAGCGGTTGGTATAAAGATATAATATATCCGCTAGTCTTTGAATTAGATTACTTCGATTCTCAAAACAATTAAAAATAAATAAAAGATACGGGATGTTATATAAATTATTGAAATTGTAATAAAGTTCTATTCGAAAATGATAAAAATATTATTAATATTTTTAACAGGAACGATATTTAATTTTATTTATTGCGAAACTGATTATAATATATCGGCAGAAAGTTTTGAAAAAGCTTCTACAATATTCGATCCCGACCAGGAAATCAGTTTACTTAGGACAGGGGAAAATGTTGCCATGTTGATTAAACCTTTACTGGAGTCCATAAGAACATTCGTTCAAGCATTGAGAAATGAAACCGAAGAAAATAGAAAGGAACTTGATTTCATCAAAGAAAAATTTCAGATATTAAAAGACAAAATGAATACGAAGATTAATCAAATTGAAGAAGTGGAAGAGTTAATAGACTGGGATGTCGTTAAAGTAGTTATATTTTTATATTTATTTTAATAATTTTGGTAAAATATGTTTGGAAAAAATGGATTTTTATTCGGAGAATATTTCTAGTTAAAGTATAACATAAATTTTATTTATTAAATAAATTAATAAATCAAATTAAATTAAAACAAAAAATATTTTAAAACGTTTTTCCATTTGATTCTATTTAAACTTTTCCGAATGAATGGTTTGGAAAATTAAATAAAAATTATTAACAGATTTAAAAGATCCTAAAAGAATAATTTTATTTAAAATTTTTTTTGAGAAATAATTAATTGTTTTATTAAAACAAAATTTGGTTATATTTTAATGAAACAAGAATACATTTATTTTTTAAGACTTTTTTACATTTTGATTTTTCTCATTCAGTTTCCGTACAAAAAATATGAAGCTAATATAAATGCACTCCGGCGTCAAATATCGGATATCATTGATTACCCCCCGTCAATAAAATTTGTGGCAATCGATTTATTTCATTTATCTTTTGACCAGATGTACAAAAATGCTGCGGAAGAGATCTTTTTGGCATTTTTCAACCAGCAAAAATTGTTCAACAACAATCTCATTGTTGGTATGTTATTGTTTAATTTAATTAATTATTTATTAATATTTATTACTTTTGTACATGATTAATCTTTTTCGGTTTTTTAATAATTAATGCAATGGGATAAATTAGGAAATGAAATTTAAATATAAGACTGAATATTACAGGGTTTATAACCTCATTTCAGATTTTTGTAATTCAATTTCAATTTTTGTAATCTCATTTCAAATACATATTTTCTTTTATATGATGAATCCAAATTGTTCTTCGTTGATGAGGTCAAGAAAAAGAATATCATTATGTGGAAAGAGAGCAATTTATATTGTACGTGGATTGCGTTCACGTAACAATATGTGTTTGTATAATGATTAAATAAATGAAAAATAATTATTTTTAAATTTTATAAAATTACAATTTTTTGGTGAAATCGAAACAGTTTATTATGTAGTATTACCGATTTAATAATGTAGATATTTTATTTATTTATTACTTCAATATTTAATATTTATTTATATTAATATTTTATTGAATATACATATTTATAATTTTTTCATTAGCTATTAGGTTATACACAAAAAATTATGGACCCAAAATTGAAAAGTTTCTTGTTGGAGGTCTTCAAATGATTATTAAATGTCTCGAAGTAGAAAGCTTCTACATGAATCTTAAGAATTTTGGGAACTTAGAGAAAGCCTGGGTAAGACAATGGGAGGACAAACTTGATAAATTAATAGTGTTAATGAAGAAAACATTATTAAATATAGAAGAAGAATGGTCAGTGCAGTATCAGGTTAGTTTGGTAAAGATTTATCGAATTTCATTTTTAATAAAAATAATTAAAACATTTTCTGGTAAAGAATTATTTCTAGGGAGTTTTTCCAAAGAATCTTATTCTCAGTGAATTAATGAGAAAATAATTAATTCGTTTTATTAATTATTGATATTTATTTTCTATTTTAGTGAAATATTAAAAATATTGCTAATTAAAACCATTGTTTTTTAAATAGAAAGATTTAATTTGAGACTAGATAATATGATAATATTAATAAAAATTTAATTAATTTTGAAATTAAGATGATCTGGAATATAATATTTTCTGCTTTATTTAAGTAAATTTATTTAAATAAGAATAATACGAATAAGAATAATAATAATAATAATAATAATAATAATAAAGTTTTAAAATAGCAATAGTTACGTATAATTAAACTTATAACTGTTCTCTGTCTAAAATATATTTTAAAATTATAATCTTAAATTACTATCATTATTATATTTATAAATAATATTTAAATAAAAATAATAATTAATTTATTTGCCATATCTATTAAATATTAAGAATATAGCTTAAACAGAATTTTATTAAAAAATGATTTTTCAAATGTAAAACATCTGTAAATTTTGTATAATATTCTCTGAAAATTATATAAAAATAAGAATAAAATTTATTTATTTATTTAAATATTTTTAATATATACACAGGATATATATTTCTTTTGTTTTATTTTTAATCTTAAAATATTATTTTTTCCATTTGAATTTAATCTTTTTTATTACTTATTTTGTAATATTATCTCTTTCTATTTATGTATTATTATTTATATAATAATAAATAATATTTCTTTGAAGTAAGAGAATGATCGTATTTTATATTTATATTCTAGATTGACGTTAAGGAGTTCAACAAGGAAAATGGAAAACTCTCACACAAAAATTATACTGATAAATTATTTAATCTTTTAAGTGATAAGTTTAGAAATAGAAACTGGCTAATTTTTGTTTACGAAGATCTGAAAAGTAGTACAGATCATTACTTTGAAGTATGTAATGGAACTTCCCAAATGCAACAAAATGGGCACAATATTCTTGTGACCAGCCAGCCTTTGCAGCAAAGTTTCACTAGTCAAGATTTTTTAGATTTATGTGACACCATTCCGCAAAGATTGTCTTTTTCAACTTATGGTCCTGCTGACATAATCTTCAACAAATACGTGAAAAAATACGTGAAATGTGACACCAATAAAATCATAGTTGTCGTAAGGTCGAAGTCACCAAAGTACTACCGTTCGAGTACTAATATTGTAGGTCATTGTCAGTGGAGCGGATATTATAATAAAATTTTTTATATTCATAAGACATTGGATGTTTTTGTAATGTACTGAAACAATATTTGTTTTGATAATGAATAAATAAAAAAAATAATTTTTGGTTTCATTGATTTGCATTTTTTTAATTTTCATATTTTTATTTCATTTCTCAATTTACTCTTCATATTAGAAAAAACTATAATACACGATACTTCAGACAAATAAATCTTTTCATCAAATAAACAAAACTTTAAATCAAATAAATGAATCATCACTTAAGTGTCAAATATAAAATTTGTGTAATTTTTAAAAATAGTATTTATAATTACATTCAGTAATAATTCTTATTTCTATTTTTAATAAGTATTTTCGTGATGAGATACGATTTCGTTATAACCACCCTATCACTATAAACATGAATTTTAGATTTATTAATTTTAAAATGTTAAAAGTTTTATTATTATTATTATTATTATTATTATTATTATTATTATTATTATTAACATTACTATTAAAAAATTAAATATCACAATTAATTTAAATTAAAATTAAATAGAATTTTGAATTTGTAAATTAAAATCAGATCCTATTTTTAAATTTTAACCTGAAAAATTAAAACGTTCCAGGTATTTCAAAGGATATGTAATCTTTCTGTAATGAAATTTTTTAAAAAAATATAAATATCCAACATGTGTACCATGTTTTTCTCACTTTAAACATTTAACTTCTCTCAATATATTATCCTCGTTGCTAGACATGTAGGCTTGATTTTATTTAACAGATTGATCAACACTTACGAGCAGGTGGATGCAATGTATTCAGAATGCTCAAAACAGGTGGTCCATAATTCGGCAGCTTTAATTAACTTGACACACAGATTCGAGGTTCTCAATTCAATTAATATATAAATATAAAAGTCGGTAAAATCCTTCACTTTTATTCCAAAATTCCGCTATGTTTACATGGTTAATAGTATGGATGTTCCTTATTCTCTCCTCTACGGCTGTAGATGTTAAGGAGACAATGGAAACAACCAAAGAAATCTTCGAAAACGCAATTGAGGTTTTTGAACACATCGATGATGGTGACCTAGTTGAAACCAGTAAAGGCATTGCAAAATGGGGTATGCCACTAATAAGCTCAATTGGAAAATTTGCAAAAGTCTTTCTGAGCCAGGTCGAATCTGAATCCAAAGAACTTACATTTATGAAAGATCAGTTCCAAATAATTAATGATAAGATGGACTTCGTTGATAAGAGCTTTGAAGATGTAAAAAAGTTAATAGATTGGAATGTCATTAAGGTAATTTGGTTCGATAAACATCTTATCATTAAGAGCTCAATCTTATTACCCATTTAATTATATTAGATTATATTATATTAATTATATTATATATTAGTATTATGATAGTATTGATTGTATAATATTATATATATATAAATTTTGAAAAAGGTAATAAATAATAATAATAAATAATAATAATAAATAATAATAATAAATAATAATAATAAAATAATTAATAATAATACTGATAATTGTTATAAAGATTTTCTAAAATTTACGTTTTTAATTTTATTCATTTAGAAATAATGTGGAAAATAAAATTTTGGTCTCCCATTTATTTCTCCATTATTTACAGATTCAATATGGCAAACACGAGTTGAATGTAAATATCCTTAAGCACTTCATTCAGTCCATCACAGAATCACCTCCGTCCGTTAGGCACATCGAAATAAAAAAGTTTCTTTTGAACTACGATCACTTATACGATAATGCTGCTGAGAATATCTTCCTAGGATTTGTCAACCAGAACATGGTTTTTTCGGAAAACCTCATTGTTGGTAAGCAAGATTGGGATTTTATATTAAATTAACATTTGATGCAAGAGTGTTGTTTATATGCACAATATTTAAACAAAATCGTTCTATCTTAATAATAATAATATAATAAGCAATTAAAAAGCATATGATAATACATTAAAATATAATAATAATAATAAGTAATAATAATGTTAATAATAATATTGTTATTATTATTATTAATTTCGGAATTTTTCTTGTTAATTTACCAAGACAGGAAACAGATTTAAGGCTGAACAATATTTGTCCACTCCATTTCGTATAAAAAGTATAAATATTGTCATTATTTTAGCAATCAGAAAGTATACCAAAGATCATCGATACCGAATTGAAAAGTTCTTCATGGGAAATTTAAAGCTGATTTTGAAATGTCTTGAGGTGGAAACATTTTACATTAATTTGAAGAACTTTAGTGAATTCGAACAAATTTGGAAAGTGAAATGGGAAGAAAGGCTAAATAATCTTACAAGTCTTATGAAGGTAACTGCGGAACAGGTTTTAGAACGATGGGAAGAGCAATCTTCCGTAAGCTTTCAATTTATTTACACTTATAGTAATCAAATATTATTTATTTAATTATTGGAATTTGATTTCAGATAGATTTAGAAGAATTTAACGTAGAAAATGGACACCTCTCACACAAAGATTATGCTGAAAAATTATATACATTCTTAATAGAAAAATATAGCAACAGACTGTGGCAAGTTGTGGTTTATGACCCGCTGGATAGTGATACAGATCATGCATATAAAATATGCAAAGGAACTGTGCAAATGAATAAAAGAGGACATAATGTTCTTGTAAGCAGTTTGCCTGTTGACGCTAAACCTTTTAACAAGGCTAGATTTAATGATCTTTGCAGCTTTATCCCGAAAAAACTTGGTTTTCGAACCTTTGGTCCAGCTCATCATGTTTTATACAGATTTGTTCAAGTAAGAATGGACTGTATGCATTATAATCAACTGGCAGTTGTAATTCGATCGAAATCGCCTAAATATTCCATTGGCCCTGTGGGTCGTGTTTTTGACTGTCAATGGTCGGGATATTATAATAAAGTTATTAACATACATAAAACCTTTGACATCATTATAATGGGGTGAAGATGATGAAATTGTTTGCAAAAAAATACATATATTGATTTGTTCTAAGTATAAAGTTTTAAATCAAGAAAAATTTGATTAAAGAAGTTAAATTATATTAAAAGTAAAATTACTTTTAATTTTCAAAGAATTAATTGAAAAAACAAAAATATTATTATTTATTTATTTCAAAATATAAATTTACATCAATTTCTAACAAAAGGTAAATTTAGAATCAATTTAGAATCGATTTTAAAAATAAAAAAGTAAAAAAATCAAAATTGTGAACAAAAAATTAAATATTTTTTTACAAAATAAATTAAAAAAAAAGAAACCATAATTTGAATTTTAGTCTAAGTAATAAAAATATCATTTAAATATTATTTAAAATACTAATTAAGGTATTTATTAATGTACTGTTATAATAATTGAAAAGCTTTAGTAAAACATAATAAAACATAGATAAACTTAATTAAAAATGTAAAGTAAAATATTCAGATGTTTTTCGAGAGATAATCCATAACGATATCATAAATAATCATTTTCCATACATTTCCTTTAGGAAATTATTCTGATAAATTTCATATACCGTATAATCCCGTATATAAGCCGTGGCCACTCTTACAAAAACCTATCAAATTTCCAAGGTAAACCTGAAAAATAATACAATATAATAATATTCAAAGAGGAAAAACAAAATAATTCAGAAACAGATTTCAGTATCCTTTATATATTTATATATCTTGATTTTTTTTCAAAGCTCTATTTGGGGCAATGTATACATAAAAACGTAAACATTTAAATAGACCAATGTTCATTGGATTCTTTAATTAATTAAATAGAATTTTAATTTTATGATGAAATATATTATTAGAAAATATTTTGCATTATTTTAAATCTATCATTTTATTTTTTCAAAATTTAATTTTAATACAAAAATCCAAAATATCAAAAAAATTTTTTAATTAAAAAATTTTAAAGTCTCTAAGAAAAGGAATCATGACAAAAAAATTACTAAAATTGATCGTTGGAAATATGGTTTTCAAAAAATAGAAGCAAAGTATTTTGTAAAAGAATATGAAAAGAAATTTAAGTTTTTAATAATTACTTGAAATGGTTTAATTGTTACATTTTCTCATTATTTATAATTTTAATTAATTTATTAATTCCAATTGGATATAATTTATTTTTCGTTATTCCATAATTTTCATAAAATCTACTAAGTTAATTGACCATAGTATTATCGGATCTTTGAATAAATCCGGGAATGTTATTCATTAATTATAGCACAATATAATTACAGTAGAGTTCGCCTAATCCGAATTCCAGGGGACCATAAAAAAATTCGGATTACACGAATTTTGGATTAGACGAATAAAATTTTAAAAGGAAAAAATCAAAAAATTGAATTTATTTTTATTAATAAATGACAGTATATATTTTCTTTTTTTTTAACATTCTGCCTAAAATAGATGTATTTTATAAAGCAAAAAATGTCAAATTCAAAAGTGTTTATTTCATAAAACAATATTTAAATAATGTTGTAAGTCAGGGATGTCAAACATGTGGTTTGCGGGGCGTATGCAGCCCATTGCAAGTATATTTGCCGCTCCACGGACGAGAAAAAGGGAAAGAGAGAAAAAAGGGAAAGATCAATATATGAAGCATTTCCTGCCATATGGGCCTTTCTATGTGAAGCTTGCCTAATATGGCCAACCCTAAACTAAATCTTACTTTTTTAAAGTCTTAAGTGAACAAAAATGAAAAATCTTTTGTTGCAAATTATAGCACTGACCTCAATGCAGACGTTAACGATTTAAAATTTTAAGTCTAGTCACCGATAACGTTTTAATATTCGTCAATTGAGTTGAAAACAGTTACCACTGGGATTTAATACTAAGCACAAGCAAAAGTGCATCTTATTTTGACGCCTCTCAAACAAAGTCAAAGTGATTTGTAAAGCCTAAGATTTTAATATGAAATTGTGGCTTTTATCTCCTCCTTGTTATATTAAAATAAAGAAAAATTTTATGTCTCATATCAATTTCCTTTGAATATTTTTTGTTAAACTACATGCACTTATGTGTTTGCATTCTTGTATATGACCAAACCATTGGATATTTTTAAATTAACAGTAAACGAATCATTCTGAAAAAATATTTATTTAACAACTTTATATATTGTAGAAGTGCGGCCCTCATGATACCACAAACTGATTCATATGGCCGTCGCGGGACTCTGAGTTTGACATGTTTTGTTGTAAGTAATTTAACACTAGACCTACCAAGGTCGGTAAAATGACCGTTTCTATAATTTAATCCTGAAATTCATGTAGAAATTTTTATTGCGATGGTCTGTAAGTTAATGTATTTTACTAAGATGCTCGTACAATCATTTAATTAATGAGAAAATTTTTCAATATGACTTACCTACCAATACCGGTCATCTTTGATGTTTGAATAAAGTTTGTTGTTTATAAAAATTATATATATCTATTATAGAAAAATTTAATATTTGTTTAAATATTTTACTTCAAATATAACCTTCAAAATGGTAAATGAAGGCTTTTATTCAATAGTTCTAGAGTGTTTAGATATATGTTCAAATAGGCTTTGACTATTATCATTGTTTAGTGATTCTTGCATAAAGAGGTTAAGTATATATTTTCTTTTTGCAGAGCACGTAAAAGTAATGTAAATGTAGTAAATAATAAGATGTGAAGATTATACAAAGATATATATCATCAAAGTATTTTAGAATTTCTCACTGTTTACTTATACAATCTTTAGATTTTCTATATTGGTAATATTCTAAATTACTTATTCTGAAGTATCAGTCATTTTTATTAAAAAAATTATTTAAAAAAAAATTAGAAAAAATGTAGTACACAAAATTTATAAAAATATTTGATTTCATCGTTATAATTATAAATTATTTGATTTAATTATTAAAAAAAACGACCAAATTAGAATCAAAAAGCTCTGTAGCAAGTTCGTGCCGAAATTTTAACAGCTGAGATAATGACTTGAGAAAAGTTGACTTAAAAAATCTTCGTCTGCTGGATGCAGTGTGACCAATTTTTATCAGATATGATAACTACAGACGAGACATCATTTGTCTACTTTCCTTAATCTAAAAGAGAGAAAAAGGAATGGGTTATCGATAATGAGAAGTAATCCAAGGTCTTGAGTCCTAGAATTTCGCATCGTAAATGTGCTATGTTAAATTTTTTTTGGTATAGAAATATTATATTGAAGCTAAATTTTACGAAGAAAATTTTAAACTCGAATTACTACAATAATCTCATTCTTGAATTCAAAATCATCCGACGCAAGCCAGGAGTTTCTATGATCCATAATAACGATCCTATTGACATTTCCAAGAGACCAAAAAACATTAACAAAGGCTTGGTTTGTGCAACTGGATCATCCATTATACAGTCCAGATGTTGCACTAAGTGATTTTTGGTTGTTCAATCATCTGAAGAAACATATGCGAGAACATAAATTTGTTTCAATGGATGATATAAAGGATAACTGTTCGCAATATTACGTCAATGGGAACGGCAGAAATGAGTTCTATAAATGTAAATGTATTTTTAAGAATTTTTTTGGTTGACTTCATTATTTCTGGAAGACTTAGTTATAAGGTGTATAAACATATTATTGATATTTTGAACAGCTACTTTCTCACTTCTTTGTTCCTATTTTTGTTTTTTATAGATCTGACTTTTATGTCTAGTATTTCATCAGTGTCCCTTAACTTTTTTATCCAGATTTCCTCTAACGTTTTGCGCAAAAGCACTGATAAATGTGCTACACTAATAACAATTAAGAACTGTAACAACAATTAATAATTGAAATAATTTAATTATGGAATTTTTTATTTTTAATTACACTGGATTGAAACCTTAATTTTTATGGCCTAAAAAAATTTGAGCTTAACCTTCTTTTTATTTTTTTCTGTTTTTTCCAACCTTCATTCTTTTTATTACTAAGATATTTATAGATTTATGCATAAATATATTAAAAACTATTCATAAATATGTCATAACTATATGAAATACGTAGTTTTGTTTGCATATTACAAATTTACAACGAATTTAAATAATAAGGATAATATGGATAATACTCAATTAAAGAAAAATAGACAACCTATTATACTTTGGATATTATTAAACGGATAAGAAAAGATTTCAGCAATTTTTTTCTGTTAAATATATTTCTGAAAATGCCGATATTTGTCTTCCAGCTACATATTCTTTAGTGGATAAAATTACCAAAGAATGAACCGATGAACAAATTATAGGTCCTATGAAAGGAAGAAAAAAGATTATGAATTTAGAAATAAAGAATAATCTATCCAAAATTTTAAAATCAGTGGTATAAAAAAAAGTTAAAGCACCATATCCAGAACTCTGAAAGATATAGAATATAGACTAAAAGACTATTGAAAATTATAGAAGTTAGAAACAGTGAAAAAGAATATAAATGCTTGCCAAAGTTATGGAAGAGAAATATAATACATTGATGATAGAAATCTCTTATTTTTAGATGAAACAGGAGTGAACTTATCTCATACTAGAAATGATTTAATATAATATATTCCATTGGCACAGGAATATACAAAAATATATTGATATGGCATTATCAAGACAAAAATTTAAATAAAACATTCTCTTGTTAAATGTATGTGTTAATAAATATTTTTCAATATATTTATGCATGTACATATTTGCATAATTAGATTTTTTTAATAAATGTTAAATAATTAATTATTAAATTATTAATAAATTTTTTTAAAATCCTATATAAATTTCGATATCAAGTATTTTTTTAAAAAAATTTATTATGATATTAAAACTCTCAAATTTAATGATAAACTTGATTTATTTTCATTTAAATTATTAATATTTAAATAATATAAGGAACTTAAAATACTGATATATCAAAAAATATTTCATAAATAGTTCCTTGAGTCATTATCCCATAATAATTATATCAAAGGTTTTATGGATATTAACAACTCTATTATAATAGCCTGACCATCGACAGTTAAAAACACGACCAAGTGGACCCATGTAAAATTTAGGTGACTTCGATCGGATCACTAGTGCGAGTTGATTAGCATACAAACAGTTTATTTTCAATTCAACATATTTCGTTAAAACGTGTTGAGCTGGACCTGTAATTCTAAAACCAAGTTTTTTGGGTATAGTTTTGCAGGTATTTTCAAAATAATTCATTAAGAAAGGTCTACGTACTGCAGGTAAGCTGCTTACGAGAATATTATGTCCTCTAAATCGCATTTGAACCTTTCCATCGCATATTTTATATGCATGATCTGTACTACTATCCAGTGGATCATAGACAATGACTTGCCACAATCTGTTTCTATATTTGTCCATTAAGAAATTATACAGTTTTTCCCCATAATCCTTGTGTGAAAGCTGCCAATTTTCCACATTAAATTCTGATAAATCTTTCTGCAAAATATGTTAATAGTTAAGTATTATTAATAATTAATAATAATATAATATAATTTGAATATATGTTCATAATTTAAAAGAAAAATTAAATAGTACTTTTTATCTGTGCAAGCTTTCATTTTATATAAACGAATAAGCAACAAATTTATGAAGTCAGTGATACTTTGTTTTGAGATAACATTCGTTGAAAAGAAATGTACAAAATTTGATTATACAATCTGACAACAGTTTATAGTTAGACAATGTTAGGTAATCGAGACACTACATTTAGGCTTGGTCGCTTCAGCATTCCAATTTCTAAGTCATTAAAAGCATAATTGATGCCCTCTTTAAGCATGCTGATGATAGATCTGTCTCTTTGCACAAAGTACTTTAGATAACACAGCAAGAAAACGTCTAGTATAGATAGGTCAAATAAAAGAGGAGATCACTCAACTGAACCTAGACTTCCAATCCAGAAAATTTCTGTCCAGTTAGTTTCCTACCATATACTAATACTGATGCCACTATCGTAAATACTCATGATCCTTTACTTTAAGCCAAAAAAGTTGGTCAACATCTTAAGAAATGGTTCACCATTGACAAGTGAGTGAAATCCCATTTTCTGATGGCATTTCACACAGTCATACCTAGTTGATAAGATTGATTGATTACCTAACCATTTCTTGAATTCCCTATGTCAAAATTGAACAGTCGACCAGATTTCCTCTTTTTCCAGATGTCCTCTTTAAATTTATTTTATAATTTACTTTTCATATTTGGCATTCAACATTTTGATTTTTTCGAAAACGAATAACCTTTGTCATTAACCAAATTATCAAACTCTATATGGCGTTAAATTGTTATTTCAAAATAAGGTATATGAATATACATAAAAAACTGTCTTGTAATTTCGATACAAGAACGGCATATGATAGAAAGAAATATAATATACCAATGAATTATTATTATTATTATTATTATTATTATTATTATTATTATTATTATTATTATTATTATTATTATTATTAT